>JAJKFI010038437.1:0-13211 GCA_029204185.1 Lerista edwardsae | reverse complement strand
CCTGTGTGCATGCAGAGCTACTCCAGCTTACAAGGATTTTTTTTTTTCATTTATTTTAGCAGAGAGAAAAAAGAGAGACTGGATATGTGCAGAGAGATGCCTCATTCACTGGCTTGAATGGAGATACACAGAGTGCCGCACCCTATATTGAAGAGGACGGAGACATCTGTTTGCACAGGAGTTTCACTTCAGTTAACACAGAATACCCAGGATTGAAGGTACAACAGTCTGGTTCACATGGATCAGTAGCCCTCATGCAAATACATGAGGAATGGACAGGGCTACTGATGCACTGTTCACAAATGGCACCCCTACATGCGTGTGGTTGAGAACTGAACATGGCAACTCTCACACATTCTGAAGGTATTCATATGTTGGTCACCTTTAGACCGAAATGGACCACCTGGCAGAGGAGCTAAACCTCTTTAACAAATGCTCTACATAGAGCCAATTTTACAGGTGTGCATTGCATCAGGAACATGAATTTAATCACAGGGACCAAATCACAAGGAGCAAAAACTATGCACAAGGAGCATGGTCCTTTCTACTAGACTCACCAAAGGGATGTTAAGCCTAAACATGGTTACTAAAGTCTTCACACAATTCTAATTAAGAGCGCAATCCTAACCTGGAGTTAGGCCACCACAGTTAGGCCAGCAAAGTTTGGCTGGCACAAGGGACACTGTAAAGTATGTTTGGACCAGCCTTGGAGTCAGAGAGGCCAGCATACAGATGTGCACCATCCCCCTGACTCTGAGAATGGTCCAAACATGCTTTATAGTGGCTCTAGTGCCAGCCAAACTTTGCCAGCCTAACTGTGCCAGCCTAACTCCAGATTAGGATTGCGCCCTAAATTGCCCTCAATCTACCAAGAGAAGGTGGAAAGAAATGGGAAAGTAAAGAAAGAAAGGACTAATGCACACCCATGTGATCAAAGATGCAGGTAAGTGTTTGCATAGCTAAGGAACCTTGATAGCACTTCTGAAGCATATGATTTAAATACTCTTGGCACCAAGAGCTTTTGCGTCACTCAGGAGAACTGTATGGAAGAACCTGAGAACTGAGCTGCAAAGACAGACCCAGCCCAAGGAAATTCAAATGCCAGATGACTTGGCAGGGGACTGCAGTCTTTACGAACACTCAGGAAAATACATCAGCAGTCTCTTCTCCCTCTTAGGGAGGGAGGGGAAGAGAGAAAGAAAGAGAGGGATGGAGAGCTTACGTTGGTTCTTCTGAGACTGTCCTGGTCTCCTCCATTTCGTGTGCTTGCTTGAACCAAGGGAGCCTTGCTTCAACAGGGGTTTTCTCTAGAAGAAGCAAACATATTGATTGGGTGAGACCTTCTTTTGTTCTAGAGGGGGAGGAGCTCTAGCTCTGTCATAGAGTACATGTTTTGGATGCAAAAAAGGTCCCATGTTCAATCCCTGGCATTTTCCAGGAGGACTGTGAAAAATCCCTGCCTGACACTCAAGAGAGCTGTTGCTAGGTAGTGCAGACAGCACTGGGCTAGATGAACCGACGTTCTATTTTGGCTTCACATTTGTCCAGGACTCTCAGCAATATCCCCAGCTTTGGTGAACTCTCTGGAACTATGTGCACACACAGGTATCAGTGCTAGAAAGGTGCAAGGCAGTGATGTCATGCAGGGGGTACACCAGTACCGGTTTCTAGGATTACAGCTGGCCCCGCCCATTCACCCACCCACTCGTCGACTCTGCCCTCTGCAACATTTGAATTTCCTGCATGTTTGAGTTGCCTGCATGTTCTCAGAGCCAGGCAGGCAGCGAGCGGAGCCTTTCCTTGCCTTGCCACTGAAAAATGAGTTGCTCTGGCGTTTTAACATGATGCCAGGCCTCCTTAACATGTTCTGGGGGTGCTGTGGAATACTGTTGCAACTGTTGGGTCAGTTTAAAATCATCTGAGGCCTCAAAAAGGGCTTTTTTCATGTCACTTCCTGCCACGACATCACTTCTGGCTTATGACGTCACTTCCGGTGGGCGGGCCCCGACACGTGTCAATCAAAAGTGAGTACCTGTTCTTAAATCATTTAGATGATACCACTGGTGCAAGGGTATGAAATAATGATTGCCCCTTTATATTAGAAGGAACTACAAAGCTTCTGGACTGGTCAGGTCTGCTCTACATAGTAGGGAGCCTGACCAATGGAGATAATGGCTTGGCTGAACTCCATAAAATTTGGCTAAGAATATAATGAGGACCGTAACAGCTTGATATACCATCTTGTGGCGGGTACCAAACCACCTATAGGGACCATTCCACTTATGAAGAAACTAAAACAGCTGGGAATAGACCTTGATCTATTAGGCCAAGGAGGTCTGGAGCAAGCATTTTGAACAATCAATGTAAAAAAGAGCAAGGGCAAAACCTGCTTAGTGCTGATAACTACAGCATCTTCATTTTGCCAAGTGTGTAGTCCATCAAGCTAAGTTCCAGGTTCTGGCATGAAAATGCACCAGGGGCATTTTACTTCCATCGATACCACTTTTTACATCTACATGTCTATCTGCACAGTAAAGAGCCAAATTAGGACAATATTTTAGGATACTTACCCTCAGAGAGACAATGAGAAAGCACAAAGCAAGTACTGTGCAGAAAGAATTGTGATTTTACATATCTACTTGTAAATCAGACAAGACCTATAGAAGGAACTCCAGATGCAGGCTTTGAAAGCTGATAACTTTGATGGCTCTGGCTTTGGCGCACTGAGAGATCTCTTTTGCCTTTCGCCCAGAATGTGTTCATTTTGATGTGTTTATTAAAATTACATACCCAGAAGTTTTTTTTAAAAAAGGTCAACATACAAAGAACACTACTAGGCTACTCTGCTATTTGTAGGAACCAGCTCAGCAGGGAAAGGAGAAGGTGCTCTGTGCTTCTGAAGTCCCGATCAGGGTGTAAGGTGTCAAAAGGTGGAGCCAGGGAAAAAAGAGGCAGGACTTGATGCCATTATGCTTATGTTTCAGCCTGTAGCAGCTCTCACAGCAGGCTTGGGGTCCTTTGGGATCTGAGGGAGGAGCAAGTCCAGTCCAAAGGCTGAGGGGGTAAGACTCTTTATTCAAACACAAAGCAACGCAAACAAGAGAAAACTTACATGGTGCTGACAGGGTGGTCAGTGAAGGTGTTAGGGGGCTATAGCTAAATTAGTGCAAGGCTATATGGGGAAGTGATCAGTCAATCGGTGCTTAATTGGCTGGAATTGTTGTGGGGGTGATCGGGCTACAACCAGGTGGGAAACAAGGATGTTCCCACAGCCAGGGAGAGTGGGCCTTTGCCACAGGTGATAGTAATGAGGACCAGGATGGCCTTGTCCAATCCACGCTGGACAGGGCCCTTGGTTTGTGGCCAAGTCCCTGATGCCATAGCAACAGAACTGGCAAGGACTCTGCATTGCTGGGAGGCAGACAGACAGTTTCTGGGCCCTGCACAGCTTAGAAGTTCTTTGTTCCGGCAAGGACCAATCGGAGGAGTGGAACGGGGAAGGGAAGCTCTGAGTGTGACGGTGCCATGTCCACATAGCTTCTTGTACCAGACAGCACAGAAGAAACAAAGTTGGCTGTAGCGTTATAATGACTAGTTTGGGCATCTGTGTATGTAAACATTGTGTGTGTAGAAGTGGCATGTGAATGGTGTTTGTGTGTCATGTGAGCGAGAGAATGAAGGGGGGAAATAGAGTTGACCCTCCTTATCTGTGGGTTCCTGTTTCTGGGGTGGGCCTGCCCGGGGATTTAGTTATCTGTGGAATTTGGAATGGGGATGTGTCTGGGAATGGAGGGCCCACTGTAAAAAGAAAAAATCCCAATATCATATAAAAACACACACTGCAGGTTTGTGTGGGTCTCTGTTTGCCCAGTTTGATAAACCCCCGTTACCCAAGGACATTCCTGTTACCTCTGGGCTTATAGCAAGGGACTGCCACGATGCACTCTTCTTTGATGTGCAGCTTGAGTTGAGGATTGCAGCCCCCTGTGTGCTGCCCACGATGATCAATGCAGAGCACCACTCGGTAACGTAACCCTCGGCCACATGTGACAGTACACTATGGAGGACAAACATGGCAACACAAATAAGTCACGTAAGGCATTTGGCTCCAATCTGGCAAGTTTGTCCAAAATTCTGCATACAAGTAGAACTGCAAAGCATCTCACAGGTTGTACAGACATCTGCTTTGCACTGATAATTTTTTGCAATATTCTTACGTGCCTGAAAAGAATCCGAGCCATTTCTTTTTAAAATACAGGTTAAAAAAATTGTCCAGCTTACCTGGGACCACTCCAAGGCCACCCATTTAGGGCAATCATACAGATTGCAGGCTTGCATGATCTTGGGCTTGGGAGCATACATGCACTTCCACTCCTCCACCTGCAGTATCTCTCCATGCATGGTCTCCTCCACACAAACAAAACTCCTCCTCTGAATTCCACCTCCACAAGAAACTGAGCATGCAGTCCATGGGTTGTGCTCCCACCTGGGGAGGGAAAAACCAAGAACTAACATGCACAATTCCATGTTCTGTCTGGCTTCTGTTAAGAAACAACTGACTCAGGGCCCAATCCTATCCAACTTTCTGGTGCCAGTGCAGTGCAGTGCAGTGCAGCCCTAAGTTAAGCCAACAAATGTTCCCTGGCCTTGAGCGGACCTCCATGACTTCACCACCACCACAGAATGCAGAACACACCCCACTGGGACAGCTACATCAGGGCTGGAAAATTGGCTAGGACTGGCCCTCAGTCGACACCGAATACAATCAGTCACCATACCTTATTTAACTTGGTTAAAAATCCATGC
Source organism: Lerista edwardsae (assembly GCA_029204185.1). Lineage (NCBI taxonomy): Eukaryota > Metazoa > Chordata > Lepidosauria > Squamata > Scincidae > Lerista > Lerista edwardsae. The sequence goes on along the minus strand of JAJKFI010038437.1, from coordinate 8,405 downwards.
ACTGTGAGGAGAGGTGTGGTTTTTTTGGGTGATATTTTTTCCAAAATCTCTTGACTAAAATAGCAAATTGCAGTGTTGTGTGTCTTTATTCTCCATTCTCAATACAAGTTCTCATTTTTATTAATTTTGAATGCTTTAAAAGTATACTAGGTAGACGATACAGGTGATATAGTGTCAGCAGATGCAGCCACAGTATCATTTCTAATTGGAAAAGTAGTCTATAGTCCAGCGCACTTACCATATCAAATCAAAAGAATTCAAACGAAAGCCCTCTCAACTGGATTCGACAGTACTAGGTGTGCATATTGCCAGGATGAAACCCCGGGAAACTCCGAGTACCAGAAGTGGGCCATTTACAAGATGCCATTCTGAGAATGGGCCAAAATGCATTGAAAAGTCCTATACGTAAACTGCGCCAGTCCCAAGCTCGGACACAGTCCAACCACAGGTATGACTGCAGTTTTTCTCAGAGCTGGGTGTGCACATTGCAGGAAAGGCAGTCCGGGAACTTTGGAGTACCCGGGGTGGGCCATTTCCACCAGGTCCCAATCTGTAAATGGGCCAAAATGCATGCAAAATCCTAAAACCTCAGACTGGAACCTGGTGGAAATGGCCCACCCCGGGTACTGCAAAGTTCCCGGACTGCCTTTCCTGCAATGTGCACACCCAGCTCTGAGAAAAACTGCAGTCATACCTGTGGTTGGACTGTGTCCGAGCTTGGGACTGGCGCAGTTTACGTATAGGACTTTTCAATGCATTTTGGCCTATTCTCAGAATGGCATCTTGTAAATGGCCCACTTCTGGTACTCGGAGTTTCCCGGGGTTTCATCCTGGCAATATGCACACCTAGTACTGTCGAATCCAGTTGAGAGGGCTTTCGTTTGAATTCTTTTGATTTGATATGGTAAGTGCGCTGGTAAGGAACTGGACTACTATTTTAATTTCTGGAAAGTAAAACACCAAAACGTGGTGTTTTGTGTTTTAACTGCCAAAAGTCAGTTGTTAGCAATTGACTCGGGTGATCAGGTTTGGTTTTGTTTTTCAACAAAAAAACTCACCCCTAACTATGAGGCAGTTTTGCTTGAAGATTATGTACAGCCTTTTGAGTGAGAACACAGTAAGTCTTCAGCTTAACTTACCTCATAGGACTGCTGTGAGGTAAAAATGGGAGGAATAACACCCATGTTTATCATAAAGTAGAGGCAGGATGCCTTGGGTGAATTTGGGCCAGTTACGCTCAGTAGAATTTACCTCACGGGCTGTTAGGAGTAAAAAAAAAATGGGGGATGGGAGAACATTGTATGTTGCCCTGAGCTCCCTGTATGTGGAATGAAGTAAATATGTACGAATCAATTAAAAAAACATAAGCTCCTGAAAATCATTACACTGATTGACATGGACAACCATACCACCCCCACCCCCGGGGGAGCAAGTGCTATTGTCAAAGAAGTCAAACATGCAGTCGATGTGACAGAAATCTATAAATCCATGAGGTAAATGTAAATAGCTGCTCCCTAAGATACAGGAGGTAAGTCAAGAAGGCTCCATGCCTGACATAATTCACGCAAGTCTCCACCTAGAGTAAATTAATCACATTATACACAAACCAAATGTGAAAGTTACTGTATATCAAGTGTTGACACTTAAACCAAACTTACATGATCAAAACCAGTATGCCCGGAGCAAACTGCTAATGATTTCACCATCACCCCTGATAAATGTGCTTCATCTGCTATCCTTTTGTTAGCTTGGCCCAAAGGAATGATTAATGTAACACATAATGCACAAAAAGATTTTTAAAAGATTTAGTTCTAAAACTAATCTGCTACAATACAATGTGAGAGTTGATCTATTGTAGTAGCGATGTGCCTTTTTGCACATTATGCAGGAGAAAATATTGAGGCCCGGTTTGGTCATAACATGAGACTACAATTTTAGCATTCCACACCCAAGATTAGTCTTGTCAGGCTTGTGCACTTCCACTCCCTTAGATAGGGTGTGCAAGAAGAACAAAAGACTGACAGATTCCATTGGTGGTTTTGATCTGAATATATGGTTTGAATGAACAAGTGCAAGTTAACAAACTAGGATCAAATCATGGTTTCAGATCCTACTTTAATAGCAAATTATGGTTTGCGCAAACTACGGTTTCTCATATTCTGACAAAACAGAAAACTGGTTTGTTCTGAACTGCACATGGACATTTTAAATCTCCTCCCCTTGTCTGTGAACTAGGAAGCAAGGGGAAGAGGAAGAGGTTTGCTGCAGGCTGCATATTTAAGACTAACAGCCCAATCCTGAGCTGCCTGGCCACCAAATGGTTACCACTGCATTCTGCAGCAGCCAGGCAGCTACAGAAAGCTCTGTGGGAGAAGGGGACATTTGTCCCCTTTCCCCGCAGTAAGGGCACAGGACAGGCAATGGGTCTCCTTGCTTCTGCACTGGCTATTTGGCAAGTGTAGAGGCAAGGACCTCTGTGTCAGGCCATGCCGCTTGACGTGGAGGTTGGGATCTGGCGGCCACAGGCCCCACCCCCTACTCTGCCCCTCCCCTGGCCCATTACGCTCTCCCGCTCCACCCAGAATCCCCACAACACCGGCAGCTGGTTCACTTACTAGTCACCGTTGCTGTGTCACTGCCTCTGGGCAGTGAGCTCCAGTGCTGCTGCGAATGCATTATGGCAAGTTTTGCAACACCAATGCAGGTGGTACGCTCATACCACCCCTTGCTGAGGGGCTCAGGATTGAGCCCTAAGGCTGCAATCCTATACATCCCTGGAATTATGCCACATTGGACATAATGGAATTTGATCCTGAATTGACATACATAGGATTATGCTATAAACAGTTACTTCTGAAGAGGGAATTCCAGAGCTGGGCACCACCACCACCGCAGCTCTATCCCCCTGCCCCTTCTCCAAAAGTGGGGGCACTTTAAAAAGGAAGACCTTAATGACTTGAAAGTTTCATAGGAGGGCTGATCAAAAGATAACTTCCAGTTCAAAATAGGGAAGGGGAGATCTCACAAACAACTCCCCTTTTTAACCCCAGCTTTTCCACTTGCGATTTGGAATAACACAGATCTACTTTAAGGCATAATCCTAACCTGGAGTTAGGCCAGCATAGTTAGGCCAGGAAAGTTTGGCTGGCACAAGGGCCACTGTAAAGCATATTTGGACGACTCTCTGAGTCAGGGAAGATGGCGCACGTCTGTATGCTGGCCTCTCTGACTCGGAGAGTGGTCCAAACATACTTTTCGGCGTCCCTTGTGCCGGCCAAACTTGCCGGCCTAACTATGCTGGCCTAACTCCACCTTAGGATTGCACCCTTAGAAGAGTTTATCTATATCTATAAAATTCATAGCACTTTTCAATGCCTGTTCAGAACAGTTGATCGCAGGGGTAAGGATTTCTGAAGTTATGCACAGAAAAACACTGCAAAGACTTGCAATAACAAATTCTGAGTAATTACAATATAATGTACAATAAGAACGTACAGGACTTTTAGCTGTCGGATGAAATTAGCGGCCTACAGATTTGTATATATGCTGTACATAACAAACACACTGTGTTTAACGCTTGTTGCGGAAGTGTTTATAGCCTACGTTTTTACAGCTGTTTTTCTTCATCTCAGCGTTCAAAACATGCTCCGTGTCCCAAATTCCCAGGAGTATGTTCCAGGTGGAATGAGGACCATAGCTACTGGGAAAGAGAAGGGAGGGGGGCTGTTTGGTAGATGCTTTCCAGAGTCTGTGTCTGTCACAGAATCCCTCAACACTTCAGTAAGCTTGAACTATGTGGAGCCGTTCCAAAAACTTTCAGAAGGTGTGTGTGGGGGGGGGGGAGGAAGCGCAGGAACATTTATCCTGGGATCTTTTTTTCCTGTTTATTTCAAAAGACTTCTCCATCTGTTAAAACAGTCCGGTGTGGCGCATTTACAGCTCGAGCTGCTGCTCAGCCCTTTCGAGATCCTGCCCCTCTCTGCCCCAGCTTCCTCAGAAGGCAGTAATGTGCACTGCAGGATAATAAAGAAAAGCATGCACAGCCATAAACAGTGGGGCATAAGTGGGGCTGGAGAGAAGGAAGGGGAAGGTGCAGTCAAGCTCAGGTCAGGCACTTTGCCTTAAATTCTGCTTCGTTTGAACACATCAGGTGCGGTGGGGGGTTTCAGGAGTAGACCTACAGCTGAGGGGGCACCGATCCCCCCAATCCCTGTGCCACTGAGCACACTGGTGGGAGGAAGAAACTGCCAGCAATTCAGCCCATAACGCTAAAGGGCAAGGGAAGAGAGAGCCTGCCATTGACCCACAATTGTTCCTTTTAAATGTACAGGCATGCGCCAGTATCCACAGGGGTTCCGTTCCACCTCAGCCCCCCGTGGATACCTGAAAGCATGGATATTGGGAATGCCTTTTTAAAGATAGGGGAACATCAGTGGTTTTGCTGCAGCAAGGTAAAAAAGAGATTGAGACGTGTTTTATGTTCTCCTGTCTTTCTAATAGGCATCCCAGTATCCATGGTATCTGTGGATAACTGAAACCGTGGATACTGTAAAAGGTAAAAGTTTCCCCATGATTGAATAGTCTAGTTGTGACCAACTGTAGGGGGCGGTGCTCATCTCCGTTTCTAAGCCAAAGAGCCAGCGTTTGTCCAAGGACAAGCTTCCGTGGTCATGTGGCCAGCATGACTATATGCCGTAGTGCACAGAACGCCGTTACCTTCCCACCAAAGTGGTACCTATTTATCTACTTGCATTTTTAGGTGCTTTCGAACTGCTAGGTTGGCAGGAGCTGGGACAAGCAACAGGAGCTCACTCGGTCATGCAGTCTCGAACTGCCAACCTTCTGGTCAACAGCTCAGCTCAGCGGTATAATAACCCACAGTGCCACCACATCCCTGTGGATACTGGGGATGCCTTTTTAAAGAACAGACCATCAGTGATTTTGCTGCAACAAGGTTTAAAATGTTAATCTTTTTAATAGGCAACCCAGTATCCATGGTATCCGTGGATAACTGAAACAGTGGATACCATATCAGTGGATACCAGGGCACACCTGAACAAGCAAACCATCATCAATTGGACCCAGAAGCAACTGGCTCCTCCTGTTTCAAGAAGAAGACAGCTGTGCTTCTGATTGGTTGGCTTTTGTAACCATCGCGAAGCCAGTAGAAAGAGAATCAGCCAAGTGAGAGGATGGAGGTGGACATCCCCCAAAAATATGCTGCCTGAGACAACTGCCCAAGTCAGCCTTGGGGATGGGGAGGCCCTGGGGATGAGAGTGTATATTATTACTCAATAAAGCATCCACTTTATTGTCAACTTCCTGGAAAAACACTGTCTTCAGCCTTTGTGTCATGTTCACCCATGGAAAGCTCATCTATCAATCCCCATTGTCAGCATTGACTTTATTCAGCTGATTGTTACACCTCACTCAACGATTGCTTTCCAATGCATAACTTCCAAGTGAGGTACTTAAGTAGCCAAGTGGTGAGTCTTGCATTCAAATGCCATATGCTTTAGTGCGCTCTTATCTTAAGAACTGAACATTACAGACAGTCAAGTTTACCCACTGCCGTCTATGGCAAATGATTGCTAGTCTTTTGTCTTGGATAAGTCGCGAGTCTGAATGATTATGAACTAAGCGCACTATATTAAACTACCAATGAAATGCTTATCTCAATGGCAACCTATACCGTGTAGCCTCCATACGTACCGAGGAAGTGGCTGGAAGTGATCATACGGCATGATTTCTTTAAAGCCATCACTGTGAATAAAAAAACAAGCATTTACAAAGCTGTTAAATAAGATCCAATATTTTTCAGCTCATGTTTTAAGTGATCACCAAATTTAATGGAAAAAAAATACTTTTGTTTCCCAAAAATAGTAAATGTTCACCAAATTGTAGACCACCTAATAATCCTAAAATGATAACCACATACTGAGTTCTCGCCATGTTTGTAAAGTATTTGACAGTTAAAAAATGTGTTTGTCTCCCCAAAACAGTAAATTTTCATAATATAACCCAAATCCAAACCCAAACCCTAAGCGGGTTTAATTCTGCTAGGGGCATCTAATTCTGCTAGCTAAATAATAGTATTGTCACGTAAATGTCATGTTATACATTTGATGAATATTTACTAAATTTGGTGAACATTTACTAAAGTCGGTTTAGCCATGGTTTGTTTTTGGACCACAGTGCTAGGGGCTCACAGTTAAATTTGGTAAGGATTTAATTTGTCCCCATATTTTTCCTTCATGTTAATCAATCAAACAAACAAACAGCATTTATATACCGCTTTTCATCAAAAAGTTCACAAAGCAGTTTACAGACAAATAATAATAATAAAGTCCCAAAAGGGCTCACAATAAAATAAAATAAAAAGCAAAACACCACCAGCAACAGCCACTAGAAAAGACACTACGCAGGGGTGAAGAGGGACAATTACTCTCCCCCTGCTAAACACAAGAGGAACACCATTTGAAAAAGTGCCTCTTGCCCAGTTAACAGGAATTAATCCCTTATAAAGCTCCCATCCTACTTTCAAAAGATTCTGTAACCTTACGTATTCCAATTTTGCAGAGTTATAAGTTCTGAGTATATGTACTTTCAAGGGGTCACTATCGATGATTGCGTTCAACTGGGATTAGAGGAAACAGGACAGTTTAGTTATAGGAAATGAAATTCACCGAGAGCGTTTCCTTTTCTTCTTGGATATATCTCTCGCCTTGCCAGCTGGCATTTTAATGTGAGGTTCTGGGCTAGATACTGTAGTGTTATTTTAAGATACTTTAGCGCAGCCAGGAAACAGCACCAGACGGTCCAACAGCCAGCACGCCTTAAATGTCATTGTGCAACTCAATATGGTCTATGTACATTGCAGCCTTTAGGAACTTGGCAACAGTGGCATGCGGTCTTTGCACCACAAGCATCTTTCCTTTGCATAGCATGAATAAGTTCATTGGAGCCTGTATCCCTTCAGAACAAAGTGCCTTGATTTATCAATGCCCATATGGAAAGGAGAACACGGGCATCTGGAAGGACAGTGATTCTCAAGCTGTGCACTGGATCAAACCTGCATGCCAAGGTCAAGGCTGACATGTGCCTTGGAAAACTGCAACTATGTTGGATACATCCATCAGGGATGGGGCCATAGCTCAGTGGAAGAGAATATCTCTTGCACGCAGAGGAACCAGGTTCTGGGAAAGACCCCCACCTGAAACCATGGAGAGCTGCTTTCATTCGGAGTAGACAGTACAGAGCTAGACACCATGATAAATCTGTCACTCTTTAAGAAGTCACAAGACTGTATTGCTGTGTTTGCAACCAACTGACGTGACTATAGCCCTCTGTCAACTGCTGTCATGCAACTCCTATGCTGGATCAAACCTGAGAGCACTACTCACAGGGAAAAGTGTGCAAAAAACAAGACAGCTGGCCAGGACTCATTCCAACAGGGAAATGCAAACCTTTAAACAGACTGTGGCCACAGACCTCAATTCCTAGCACAGAGAGGTCCAGCCTCCAAAGACAGGGAGCCCATGTGTGTGTCCTCCAACTGCAAACACTCCAGGGGCCCTTGCAGGATATAAAGCTGTACCTCTGCACACAAATGTGCAAACACACACACACACACACACACACACACACACACACACACACCCTCCTGTCATCACAATGACCATTTTGCTGGTTATAAATAAAAAGGAATTACTGCATGAGGCTCTGTAACTCAAATGTCAACCGCCCATTTATATATTTGTGACACATACCTAGAAGGACAGGGGTCCATATTGCATTCCTTCAGCTTGGGCTTGGGCTTCTTATTTTCAGGGTAGTAGTGGCAGTACTGATCGGGCACAACACGCTTTGAACGGATATCCACACACTCTGCAGAGTTCAACTGATAACCTGCAGGGAAAGCAAATGCATACATTTATATTACCATTAATGCGGAGATTAGCGTCAACGTGCAGACACATGTGTAATATACATTCTGTGTCTGTTTCTTTCCTCCTTTCCAATTCACACACACTTCCATTCATACTTTTCACATACAATTCATATTACTTGCAGATTTTCAAAGACATGCCATATTCTAGGGCACCTGAGGGGGATATGATTAACCCCAATCCCAGTCTGGTGTCTTCCTTGGGGGTGGTACAAGGATAATAGGATACCTTAGAATGACTGTCCCTCTTCACCCCTGCGCAGTCTTTCTAGTGGCTATTGCTGGCGGTCTGCCTTTTTTTTTAGATTGTGAGCCCTTTTGGGACAGGGAGCCATTTAACTTTATTATTACTATTTGCCTGTAAACCGCTTTGTGAACTTCGTGTTGAAAAGCGGTATATAAGTACCTGTTGATTGATTGATTGATTGATTGATTGATTGATTGATTGATTGATTGA
>JAJKFI010038436.1:0-13215 GCA_029204185.1 Lerista edwardsae | reverse complement strand
CCTGTGTGCATGCAGAGCTACTCCAGCTTACAAGGATTTTTTTTTTTTCATTTATTTTAGCAGAGAGAAAAAAGAGAGACTGGATATGTGCAGAGAGATGCCTCATTCACTGGCTTGAATGGAGATACACAGAGTGCCGCACCCTATATTGAAGAGGACGGAGACATCTGTTTGCACAGGAGTTTCACTTCAGTTAACACAGAATACCCAGGATTGAAGGTACAACAGTCTGGTTCACATGGATCAGTAGCCCTCATGCAAATACATGAGGAATGGACAGGGCTACTGATGCACTGTTCACAAATGGCACCCCTACATGCGTGTGGTTGAGAACTGAACATGGCAACTCTCACACATTCTGAAGGTATTCATATGTTGGTCACCTTTAGACCGAAATGGACCACCTGGCAGAGGAGCTAAACCTCTTTAACAAATGCTCTACATAGAGCCAATTTTACAGGTGTGCATTGCATCAGGAACATGAATTTAATCACAGGGACCAAATCACAAGGAGCAAAAACTATGCACAAGGAGCATGGTCCTTTCTACTAGACTCACCAAAGGGATGTTAAGCCTAAACATGGTTACTAAAGTCTTCACACAATTCTAATTAAGAGCGCAATCCTAACCTGGAGTTAGGCCACCACAGTTAGGCCAGCAAAGTTTGGCTGGCACAAGGGACACTGTAAAGTATGTTTGGACCAGCCTTGGAGTCAGAGAGGCCAGCATACAGATGTGCACCATCCCCCTGACTCTGAGAATGGTCCAAACATGCTTTATAGTGGCTCTAGTGCCAGCCAAACTTTGCCAGCCTAACTGTGCCAGCCTAACTCCAGATTAGGATTGCGCCCTAAATTGCCCTCAATCTACCAAGAGAAGGTGGAAAGAAATGGGAAAGTAAAGAAAGAAAGGACTAATGCACACCCATGTGATCAAAGATGCAGGTAAGTGTTTGCATAGCTAAGGAACCTTGATAGCACTTCTGAAGCATATGATTTAAATACTCTTGGCACCAAGAGCTTTTGCGTCACTCAGGAGAACTGTATGGAAGAACCTGAGAACTGAGCTGCAAAGACAGACCCAGCCCAAGGAAATTCAAATGCCAGATGACTTGGCAGGGGACTGCAGTCTTTACGAACACTCAGGAAAATACATCAGCAGTCTCTTCTCCCTCTTAGGGAGGGAGGGGAAGAGAGAAAGAAAGAGAGGGATGGAGAGCTTACGTTGGTTCTTCTGAGACTGTCCTGGTCTCCTCCATTTCGTGTGCTTGCTTGAACCAAGGGAGCCTTGCTTCAACAGGGGTTTTCTCTAGAAGAAGCAAACATATTGATTGGGTGAGACCTTCTTTTGTTCTAGAGGGGGAGGAGCTCTAGCTCTGTCATAGAGTACATGTTTTGGATGCAAAAAAGGTCCCATGTTCAATCCCTGGCATTTTCCAGGAGGACTGTGAAAAATCCCTGCCTGACACTCAAGAGAGCTGTTGCTAGGTAGTGCAGACAGCACTGGGCTAGATGAACCGACGTTCTATTTTGGCTTCACATTTGTCCAGGACTCTCAGCAATATCCCCAGCTTTGGTGAACTCTCTGGAACTATGTGCACACACAGGTATCAGTGCTAGAAAGGTGCAAGGCAGTGATGTCATGCAGGGGGTACACCAGTACCGGTTTCTAGGATTACAGCTGGCCCCGCCCATTCACCCACCCACTCGTCGACTCTGCCCTCTGCAACATTTGAATTTCCTGCATGTTTGAGTTGCCTGCATGTTCTCAGAGCCAGGCAGGCAGCGAGCGGAGCCTTTCCTTGCCTTGCCACTGAAAAATGAGTTGCTCTGGCGTTTTAACATGATGCCAGGCCTCCTTAACATGTTCTGGGGGTGCTGTGGAATACTGTTGCAACTGTTGGGTCAGTTTAAAATCATCTGAGGCCTCAAAAAGGGCTTTTTTCATGTCACTTCCTGCCACGACATCACTTCTGGCTTATGACGTCACTTCCGGTGGGCGGGCCCCGACACGTGTCAATCAAAAGTGAGTACCTGTTCTTAAATCATTTAGATGATACCACTGGTGCAAGGGTATGAAATAATGATTGCCCCTTTATATTAGAAGGAACTACAAAGCTTCTGGACTGGTCAGGTCTGCTCTACATAGTAGGGAGCCTGACCAATGGAGATAATGGCTTGGCTGAACTCCATAAAATTTGGCTAAGAATATAATGAGGACCGTAACAGCTTGATATACCATCTTGTGGCGGGTACCAAACCACCTATAGGGACCATTCCACTTATGAAGAAACTAAAACAGCTGGGAATAGACCTTGATCTATTAGGCCAAGGAGGTCTGGAGCAAGCATTTTGAACAATCAATGTAAAAAAGAGCAAGGGCAAAACCTGCTTAGTGCTGATAACTACAGCATCTTCATTTTGCCAAGTGTGTAGTCCATCAAGCTAAGTTCCAGGTTCTGGCATGAAAATGCACCAGGGGCATTTTACTTCCATCGATACCACTTTTTACATCTACATGTCTATCTGCACAGTAAAGAGCCAAATTAGGACAATATTTTAGGATACTTACCCTCAGAGAGACAATGAGAAAGCACAAAGCAAGTACTGTGCAGAAAGAATTGTGATTTTACATATCTACTTGTAAATCAGACAAGACCTATAGAAGGAACTCCAGATGCAGGCTTTGAAAGCTGATAACTTTGATGGCTCTGGCTTTGGCGCACTGAGAGATCTCTTTTGCCTTTCGCCCAGAATGTGTTCATTTTGATGTGTTTATTAAAATTACATACCCAGAAGTTTTTTTTAAAAAAGGTCAACATACAAAGAACACTACTAGGCTACTCTGCTATTTGTAGGAACCAGCTCAGCAGGGAAAGGAGAAGGTGCTCTGTGCTTCTGAAGTCCCGATCAGGGTGTAAGGTGTCAAAAGGTGGAGCCAGGGAAAAAAGAGGCAGGACTTGATGCCATTATGCTTATGTTTCAGCCTGTAGCAGCTCTCACAGCAGGCTTGGGGTCCTTTGGGATCTGAGGGAGGAGCAAGTCCAGTCCAAAGGCTGAGGGGGTAAGACTCTTTATTCAAACACAAAGCAACGCAAACAAGAGAAAACTTACATGGTGCTGACAGGGTGGTCAGTGAAGGTGTTAGGGGGCTATAGCTAAATTAGTGCAAGGCTATATGGGGAAGTGATCAGTCAATCGGTGCTTAATTGGCTGGAATTGTTGTGGGGGTGATCGGGCTACAACCAGGTGGGAAACAAGGATGTTCCCACAGCCAGGGAGAGTGGGCCTTTGCCACAGGTGATAGTAATGAGGACCAGGATGGCCTTGTCCAATCCACGCTGGACAGGGCCCTTGGTTTGTGGCCAAGTCCCTGATGCCATAGCAACAGAACTGGCAAGGACTCTGCATTGCTGGGAGGCAGACAGACAGTTTCTGGGCCCTGCACAGCTTAGAAGTTCTTTGTTCCGGCAAGGACCAATCGGAGGAGTGGAACGGGGAAGGGAAGCTCTGAGTGTGACGGTGCCATGTCCACATAGCTTCTTGTACCAGACAGCACAGAAGAAACAAAGTTGGCTGTAGCGTTATAATGACTAGTTTGGGCATCTGTGTATGTAAACATTGTGTGTGTAGAAGTGGCATGTGAATGGTGTTTGTGTGTCATGTGAGCGAGAGAATGAAGGGGGGAAATAGAGTTGACCCTCCTTATCTGTGGGTTCCTGTTTCTGGGGTGGGCCTGCCCGGGGATTTAGTTATCTGTGGAATTTGGAATGGGGATGTGTCTGGGAATGGAGGGCCCACTGTAAAAAGAAAAAATCCCAATATCATATAAAAACACACACTGCAGGTTTGTGTGGGTCTCTGTTTGCCCAGTTTGATAAACCCCCGTTACCCAAGGACATTCCTGTTACCTCTGGGCTTATAGCAAGGGACTGCCACGATGCACTCTTCTTTGATGTGCAGCTTGAGTTGAGGATTGCAGCCCCCTGTGTGCTGCCCACGATGATCAATGCAGAGCACCACTCGGTAACGTAACCCTCGGCCACATGTGACAGTACACTATGGAGGACAAACATGGCAACACAAATAAGTCACGTAAGGCATTTGGCTCCAATCTGGCAAGTTTGTCCAAAATTCTGCATACAAGTAGAACTGCAAAGCATCTCACAGGTTGTACAGACATCTGCTTTGCACTGATAATTTTTTGCAATATTCTTACGTGCCTGAAAAGAATCCGAGCCATTTCTTTTTAAAATACAGGTTAAAAAAATTGTCCAGCTTACCTGGGACCACTCCAAGGCCACCCATTTAGGGCAATCATACAGATTGCAGGCTTGCATGATCTTGGGCTTGGGAGCATACATGCACTTCCACTCCTCCACCTGCAGTATCTCTCCATGCATGGTCTCCTCCACACAAACAAAACTCCTCCTCTGAATTCCACCTCCACAAGAAACTGAGCATGCAGTCCATGGGTTGTGCTCCCACCTGGGGAGGGAAAAACCAAGAACTAACATGCACAATTCCATGTTCTGTCTGGCTTCTGTTAAGAAACAACTGACTCAGGGCCCAATCCTATCCAACTTTCTGGTGCCAGTGCAGTGCAGTGCAGTGCAGCCCTAAGTTAAGCCAACAAATGTTCCCTGGCCTTGAGCGGACCTCCATGACTTCACCACCACCACAGAATGCAGAACACACCCCACTGGGACAGCTACATCAGGGCTGGAAAATTGGCTAGGACTGGCCCTCAGTCGACACCGAATACAATCAGTCACCATACCTTATTTAACTTGGTTAAAAATCCATGCACTGTGAGGAGAGGTGTGGTTTTTTTGGGTGATATTTTTTCCAAAATCTCTTGACTAAAATAGCAAATTGCAGTGTTGTGTGTCTTTATTCTCCATTCTCAATACAAGTTCTCATTTTTATTAATTTTGAATGCTTTAAAAGTATACTAGGTAGACGATACAGGTGATATAGTGTCAGCAGATGCAGCCACAGTATCATTTCTAATTGGAAAAGTAGTCTATAGTCCAGCGCACTTACCATATCAAATCAAAAGAATTCAAACGAAAGCCCTCTCAACTGGATTCGACAGTACTAGGTGTGCATATTGCCAGGATGAAACCCCGGGAAACTCCGAGTACCAGAAGTGGGCCATTTACAAGATGCCATTCTGAGAATGGGCCAAAATGCATTGAAAAGTCCTATACGTAAACTGCGCCAGTCCCAAGCTCGGACACAGTCCAACCACAGGTATGACTGCAGTTTTTCTCAGAGCTGGGTGTGCACATTGCAGGAAAGGCAGTCCGGGAACTTTGGAGTACCCGGGGTGGGCCATTTCCACCAGGTCCCAATCTGTAAATGGGCCAAAATGCATGCAAAATCCTAAAACCTCAGACTGGAACCTGGTGGAAATGGCCCACCCCGGGTACTGCAAAGTTCCCGGACTGCCTTTCCTGCAATGTGCACACCCAGCTCTGAGAAAAACTGCAGTCATACCTGTGGTTGGACTGTGTCCGAGCTTGGGACTGGCGCAGTTTACGTATAGGACTTTTCAATGCATTTTGGCCTATTCTCAGAATGGCATCTTGTAAATGGCCCACTTCTGGTACTCGGAGTTTCCCGGGGTTTCATCCTGGCAATATGCACACCTAGTACTGTCGAATCCAGTTGAGAGGGCTTTCGTTTGAATTCTTTTGATTTGATATGGTAAGTGCGCTGGTAAGGAACTGGACTACTATTTTAATTTCTGGAAAGTAAAACACCAAAACGTGGTGTTTTGTGTTTTAACTGCCAAAAGTCAGTTGTTAGCAATTGACTCGGGTGATCAGGTTTGGTTTTGTTTTTCAACAAAAAAAACTCACCCCTAACTATGAGGCAGTTTTGCTTGAAGATTATGTACAGCCTTTTGAGTGAGAACACAGTAAGTCTTCAGCTTAACTTACCTCATAGGACTGCTGTGAGGTAAAAATGGGAGGAATAACACCCATGTTTATCATAAAGTAGAGGCAGGATGCCTTGGGTGAATTTGGGCCAGTTACGCTCAGTAGAATTTACCTCACGGGCTGTTAGGAGTAAAAAAAAAAATGGGGGATGGGAGAACATTGTATGTTGCCCTGAGCTCCCTGTATGTGGAATGAAGTAAATATGTACGAATCAATTAAAAAAACATAAGCTCCTGAAAATCATTACACTGATTGACATGGACAACCATACCACCCCCACCCCCGGGGGAGCAAGTGCTATTGTCAAAGAAGTCAAACATGCAGTCGATGTGACAGAAATCTATAAATCCATGAGGTAAATGTAAATAGCTGCTCCCTAAGATACAGGAGGTAAGTCAAGAAGGCTCCATGCCTGACATAATTCACGCAAGTCTCCACCTAGAGTAAATTAATCACATTATACACAAACCAAATGTGAAAGTTACTGTATATCAAGTGTTGACACTTAAACCAAACTTACATGATCAAAACCAGTATGCCCGGAGCAAACTGCTAATGATTTCACCATCACCCCTGATAAATGTGCTTCATCTGCTATCCTTTTGTTAGCTTGGCCCAAAGGAATGATTAATGTAACACATAATGCACAAAAAGATTTTTAAAAGATTTAGTTCTAAAACTAATCTGCTACAATACAATGTGAGAGTTGATCTATTGTAGTAGCGATGTGCCTTTTTGCACATTATGCAGGAGAAAATATTGAGGCCCGGTTTGGTCATAACATGAGACTACAATTTTAGCATTCCACACCCAAGATTAGTCTTGTCAGGCTTGTGCACTTCCACTCCCTTAGATAGGGTGTGCAAGAAGAACAAAAGACTGACAGATTCCATTGGTGGTTTTGATCTGAATATATGGTTTGAATGAACAAGTGCAAGTTAACAAACTAGGATCAAATCATGGTTTCAGATCCTACTTTAATAGCAAATTATGGTTTGCGCAAACTACGGTTTCTCATATTCTGACAAAACAGAAAACTGGTTTGTTCTGAACTGCACATGGACATTTTAAATCTCCTCCCCTTGTCTGTGAACTAGGAAGCAAGGGGAAGAGGAAGAGGTTTGCTGCAGGCTGCATATTTAAGACTAACAGCCCAATCCTGAGCTGCCTGGCCACCAAATGGTTACCACTGCATTCTGCAGCAGCCAGGCAGCTACAGAAAGCTCTGTGGGAGAAGGGGACATTTGTCCCCTTTCCCCGCAGTAAGGGCACAGGACAGGCAATGGGTCTCCTTGCTTCTGCACTGGCTATTTGGCAAGTGTAGAGGCAAGGACCTCTGTGTCAGGCCATGCCGCTTGACGTGGAGGTTGGGATCTGGCGGCCACAGGCCCCACCCCCTACTCTGCCCCTCCCCTGGCCCATTACGCTCTCCCGCTCCACCCAGAATCCCCACAACACCGGCAGCTGGTTCACTTACTAGTCACCGTTGCTGTGTCACTGCCTCTGGGCAGTGAGCTCCAGTGCTGCTGCGAATGCATTATGGCAAGTTTTGCAACACCAATGCAGGTGGTACGCTCATACCACCCCTTGCTGAGGGGCTCAGGATTGAGCCCTAAGGCTGCAATCCTATACATCCCTGGAATTATGCCACATTGGACATAATGGAATTTGATCCTGAATTGACATACATAGGATTATGCTATAAACAGTTACTTCTGAAGAGGGAATTCCAGAGCTGGGCACCACCACCACCGCAGCTCTATCCCCCTGCCCCTTCTCCAAAAGTGGGGGCACTTTAAAAAGGAAGACCTTAATGACTTGAAAGTTTCATAGGAGGGCTGATCAAAAGATAACTTCCAGTTCAAAATAGGGAAGGGGAGATCTCACAAACAACTCCCCTTTTTAACCCCAGCTTTTCCACTTGCGATTTGGAATAACACAGATCTACTTTAAGGCATAATCCTAACCTGGAGTTAGGCCAGCATAGTTAGGCCAGGAAAGTTTGGCTGGCACAAGGGCCACTGTAAAGCATATTTGGACGACTCTCTGAGTCAGGGAAGATGGCGCACGTCTGTATGCTGGCCTCTCTGACTCGGAGAGTGGTCCAAACATACTTTTCGGCGTCCCTTGTGCCGGCCAAACTTGCCGGCCTAACTATGCTGGCCTAACTCCACCTTAGGATTGCACCCTTAGAAGAGTTTATCTATATCTATAAAATTCATAGCACTTTTCAATGCCTGTTCAGAACAGTTGATCGCAGGGGTAAGGATTTCTGAAGTTATGCACAGAAAAACACTGCAAAGACTTGCAATAACAAATTCTGAGTAATTACAATATAATGTACAATAAGAACGTACAGGACTTTTAGCTGTCGGATGAAATTAGCGGCCTACAGATTTGTATATATGCTGTACATAACAAACACACTGTGTTTAACGCTTGTTGCGGAAGTGTTTATAGCCTACGTTTTTACAGCTGTTTTTCTTCATCTCAGCGTTCAAAACATGCTCCGTGTCCCAAATTCCCAGGAGTATGTTCCAGGTGGAATGAGGACCATAGCTACTGGGAAAGAGAAGGGAGGGGGGCTGTTTGGTAGATGCTTTCCAGAGTCTGTGTCTGTCACAGAATCCCTCAACACTTCAGTAAGCTTGAACTATGTGGAGCCGTTCCAAAAACTTTCAGAAGGTGTGTGTGGGGGGGGGGGAGGAAGCGCAGGAACATTTATCCTGGGATCTTTTTTTCCTGTTTATTTCAAAAGACTTCTCCATCTGTTAAAACAGTCCGGTGTGGCGCATTTACAGCTCGAGCTGCTGCTCAGCCCTTTCGAGATCCTGCCCCTCTCTGCCCCAGCTTCCTCAGAAGGCAGTAATGTGCACTGCAGGATAATAAAGAAAAGCATGCACAGCCATAAACAGTGGGGCATAAGTGGGGCTGGAGAGAAGGAAGGGGAAGGTGCAGTCAAGCTCAGGTCAGGCACTTTGCCTTAAATTCTGCTTCGTTTGAACACATCAGGTGCGGTGGGGGGTTTCAGGAGTAGACCTACAGCTGAGGGGGCACCGATCCCCCCCAATCCCTGTGCCACTGAGCACACTGGTGGGAGGAAGAAACTGCCAGCAATTCAGCCCATAACGCTAAAGGGCAAGGGAAGAGAGAGCCTGCCATTGACCCACAATTGTTCCTTTTAAATGTACAGGCATGCGCCAGTATCCACAGGGGTTCCGTTCCACCTCAGCCCCCCGTGGATACCTGAAAGCATGGATATTGGGAATGCCTTTTTAAAGATAGGGGAACATCAGTGGTTTTGCTGCAGCAAGGTAAAAAAGAGATTGAGACGTGTTTTATGTTCTCCTGTCTTTCTAATAGGCATCCCAGTATCCATGGTATCTGTGGATAACTGAAACCGTGGATACTGTAAAAGGTAAAAGTTTCCCCATGATTGAATAGTCTAGTTGTGACCAACTGTAGGGGGCGGTGCTCATCTCCGTTTCTAAGCCAAAGAGCCAGCGTTTGTCCAAGGACAAGCTTCCGTGGTCATGTGGCCAGCATGACTATATGCCGTAGTGCACAGAACGCCGTTACCTTCCCACCAAAGTGGTACCTATTTATCTACTTGCATTTTTAGGTGCTTTCGAACTGCTAGGTTGGCAGGAGCTGGGACAAGCAACAGGAGCTCACTCGGTCATGCAGTCTCGAACTGCCAACCTTCTGGTCAACAGCTCAGCTCAGCGGTATAATAACCCACAGTGCCACCACATCCCTGTGGATACTGGGGATGCCTTTTTAAAGAACAGACCATCAGTGATTTTGCTGCAACAAGGTTTAAAATGTTAATCTTTTTAATAGGCAACCCAGTATCCATGGTATCCGTGGATAACTGAAACAGTGGATACCATATCAGTGGATACCAGGGCACACCTGAACAAGCAAACCATCATCAATTGGACCCAGAAGCAACTGGCTCCTCCTGTTTCAAGAAGAAGACAGCTGTGCTTCTGATTGGTTGGCTTTTGTAACCATCGCGAAGCCAGTAGAAAGAGAATCAGCCAAGTGAGAGGATGGAGGTGGACATCCCCCAAAAATATGCTGCCTGAGACAACTGCCCAAGTCAGCCTTGGGGATGGGGAGGCCCTGGGGATGAGAGTGTATATTATTACTCAATAAAGCATCCACTTTATTGTCAACTTCCTGGAAAAACACTGTCTTCAGCCTTTGTGTCATGTTCACCCATGGAAAGCTCATCTATCAATCCCCATTGTCAGCATTGACTTTATTCAGCTGATTGTTACACCTCACTCAACGATTGCTTTCCAATGCATAACTTCCAAGTGAGGTACTTAAGTAGCCAAGTGGTGAGTCTTGCATTCAAATGCCATATGCTTTAGTGCGCTCTTATCTTAAGAACTGAACATTACAGACAGTCAAGTTTACCCACTGCCGTCTATGGCAAATGATTGCTAGTCTTTTGTCTTGGATAAGTCGCGAGTCTGAATGATTATGAACTAAGCGCACTATATTAAACTACCAATGAAATGCTTATCTCAATGGCAACCTATACCGTGTAGCCTCCATACGTACCGAGGAAGTGGCTGGAAGTGATCATACGGCATGATTTCTTTAAAGCCATCACTGTGAATAAAAAAACAAGCATTTACAAAGCTGTTAAATAAGATCCAATATTTTTCAGCTCATGTTTTAAGTGATCACCAAATTTAATGGAAAAAAAATACTTTTGTTTCCCAAAAATAGTAAATGTTCACCAAATTGTAGACCACCTAATAATCCTAAAATGATAACCACATACTGAGTTCTCGCCATGTTTGTAAAGTATTTGACAGTTAAAAAATGTGTTTGTCTCCCCAAAACAGTAAATTTTCATAATATAACCCAAATCCAAACCCAAACCCTAAGCGGGTTTAATTCTGCTAGGGGCATCTAATTCTGCTAGCTAAATAATAGTATTGTCACGTAAATGTCATGTTATACATTTGATGAATATTTACTAAATTTGGTGAACATTTACTAAAGTCGGTTTAGCCATGGTTTGTTTTTGGACCACAGTGCTAGGGGCTCACAGTTAAATTTGGTAAGGATTTAATTTGTCCCCATATTTTTCCTTCATGTTAATCAATCAAACAAACAAACAGCATTTATATACCGCTTTTCATCAAAAAGTTCACAAAGCAGTTTACAGACAAATAATAATAATAAAGTCCCAAAAGGGCTCACAATAAAATAAAATAAAAAGCAAAACACCACCAGCAACAGCCACTAGAAAAGACACTACGCAGGGGTGAAGAGGGACAATTACTCTCCCCCTGCTAAACACAAGAGGAACACCATTTGAAAAAGTGCCTCTTGCCCAGTTAACAGGAATTAATCCCTTATAAAGCTCCCATCCTACTTTCAAAAGATTCTGTAACCTTACGTATTCCAATTTTGCAGAGTTATAAGTTCTGAGTATATGTACTTTCAAGGGGTCACTATCGATGATTGCGTTCAACTGGGATTAGAGGAAACAGGACAGTTTAGTTATAGGAAATGAAATTCACCGAGAGCGTTTCCTTTTCTTCTTGGATATATCTCTCGCCTTGCCAGCTGGCATTTTAATGTGAGGTTCTGGGCTAGATACTGTAGTGTTATTTTAAGATACTTTAGCGCAGCCAGGAAACAGCACCAGACGGTCCAACAGCCAGCACGCCTTAAATGTCATTGTGCAACTCAATATGGTCTATGTACATTGCAGCCTTTAGGAACTTGGCAACAGTGGCATGCGGTCTTTGCACCACAAGCATCTTTCCTTTGCATAGCATGAATAAGTTCATTGGAGCCTGTATCCCTTCAGAACAAAGTGCCTTGATTTATCAATGCCCATATGGAAAGGAGAACACGGGCATCTGGAAGGACAGTGATTCTCAAGCTGTGCACTGGATCAAACCTGCATGCCAAGGTCAAGGCTGACATGTGCCTTGGAAAACTGCAACTATGTTGGATACATCCATCAGGGATGGGGCCATAGCTCAGTGGAAGAGAATATCTCTTGCACGCAGAGGAACCAGGTTCTGGGAAAGACCCCCACCTGAAACCATGGAGAGCTGCTTTCATTCGGAGTAGACAGTACAGAGCTAGACACCATGATAAATCTGTCACTCTTTAAGAAGTCACAAGACTGTATTGCTGTGTTTGCAACCAACTGACGTGACTATAGCCCTCTGTCAACTGCTGTCATGCAACTCCTATGCTGGATCAAACCTGAGAGCACTACTCACAGGGAAAAGTGTGCAAAAAACAAGACAGCTGGCCAGGACTCATTCCAACAGGGAAATGCAAACCTTTAAACAGACTGTGGCCACAGACCTCAATTCCTAGCACAGAGAGGTCCAGCCTCCAAAGACAGGGAGCCCATGTGTGTGTCCTCCAACTGCAAACACTCCAGGGGCCCTTGCAGGATATAAAGCTGTACCTCTGCACACAAATGTGCAAACACACACACACACACACACACACACACACACACACACACACCCTCCTGTCATCACAATGACCATTTTGCTGGTTATAAATAAAAAGGAATTACTGCATGAGGCTCTGTAACTCAAATGTCAACCGCCCATTTATATATTTGTGACACATACCTAGAAGGACAGGGGTCCATATTGCATTCCTTCAGCTTGGGCTTGGGCTTCTTATTTTCAGGGTAGTAGTGGCAGTACTGATCGGGCACAACACGCTTTGAACGGATATCCACACACTCTGCAGAGTTCAACTGATAACCTGCAGGGAAAGCAAATGCATACATTTATATTACCATTAATGCGGAGATTAGCGTCAACGTGCAGACACATGTGTAATATACATTCTGTGTCTGTTTCTTTCCTCCTTTCCAATTCACACACACTTCCATTCATACTTTTCACATACAATTCATATTACTTGCAGATTTTCAAAGACATGCCATATTCTAGGGCACCTGAGGGGGATATGATTAACCCCAATCCCAGTCTGGTGTCTTCCTTGGGGGTGGTACAAGGATAATAGGATACCTTAGAATGACTGTCCCTCTTCACCCCTGCGCAGTCTTTCTAGTGGCTATTGCTGGCGGTCTGCCTTTTTTTTTAGATTGTGAGCCCTTTTGGGACAGGGAGCCATTTAACTTTATTATTACTAT
Organism: Lerista edwardsae; assembly: GCA_029204185.1. NCBI lineage: Eukaryota > Metazoa > Chordata > Lepidosauria > Squamata > Scincidae > Lerista > Lerista edwardsae. The sequence goes on along the minus strand of JAJKFI010038436.1, from coordinate 103 downwards.
TTGCCTGTAAACCGCTTTGTGAACTTCGTGTTGAAAAGCGGTATATAAGTACCTGTTGATTGATTGATTGATTGATTGATTGATTGATTGATTGATTGATTGA
>JAJKFI010038435.1:0-37212 GCA_029204185.1 Lerista edwardsae | reverse complement strand
TGATTGATTGATTGATTGATTGATTGATTGATTGATTGATTGATTGAGAATGCCAGATGCAGGGGAGTGGCAGTGAGATACAAGTATCTTGTTGTCTGGTGTGCTCCCTGAGGCATCTGGTGGGCCATTGTGAGACACAGGAAGCTGGACTAGATGGGCCCTTGCAAGACTTTTCTTACAGAGCCAAGCACCCATCCCGACTTTCCCAGACTGCTTTGCAAACATACTCATTGCATTTAAAAAAGGTTTACCGCAGAATAACTTTAGTGAACTTGAGTCCATTAAAGCTCCTACCACAACATATCATTCTGTCTTTAAGGTATCCAAAGTCTGTTGTTGCTGTTTTGTTACAACAGATGAACATGGCTACACCTCTGTCAAAGTTGACACAAACAAAACTATTGGTAATGTGTGTAGCGCATTTGGACGACCAAGAGCCTCGCAAGAGGATAGTGTGTGGCACCTGCAACAGCACAGGGAGGCCTGGGGAGATTCTGAAGGATCCAATCACTTAAGTACGCCCTGTAGATTTCCCAAAGATCTTGAATTGACTTTTGGTAACTGGTTTCAGAGAATTGGGGCACATCACACGCTTGGCTCTGGCCTGTAGATTCCAAAGTCTAGGACCTTCTGCTGTCCCAATACTAGGGGAACCTCTGCAGTCCCAATACTAGGGGAATCAATACTAAGGGAAACATTTGAAAGTGGTTTGGGCACCCAGGAACATGACTCTTGTACTTATCGACAAATCGTGGTCTGTGACATGCCTATGGTCTACTGAGGCCCCCTACCAACAGGCAGCCTTTCCAAATTAGTCAAACTATGTGTTGTGCAGCTCCAAGAAGCCTGAGAAAGAATTAAAACTGAAAGCCAGAACCTCTGGAGTCTAGATCCAAAAATACCATCAAGCTTAATGTCATACAACCAAAGAAGGTTGGTAAAAACATTCCTCCTAATAGAGCAAAGGGATGTGGATGAGAGAAATAAGAAGAAGAAGCTGGGGTGGGGAAGGCGACCTAAATTATCTTTACAAGAAATCTGAGTTTTATGAACCACTCTGTTGCTGAGTGCAAGGGGAAAAGCAAGGAGGAAATGTGCCTATATGTGTCTTTAAGCAAACACCAAAAAAGAGAGGTAGGAACCGCAAGAATGAAAATTGAAAACGGAGTCAAGAAACCAAACAGCATCCATGCCAGCATCCAAAACTCTGCAGTGTTATATATCAAAGGTTCCAATTATATGTCTCCTGGCAGCACCAAAGTATCATCACACAGGGGAATGAGAAGTATGAAGAAAAAAGGAGCACAAGACCACTGACACGGTGACTGCACGGAGTCGGCTCTGCTGAGTTAGCGAGAGACTTGGTGCAGAGACACAAAAAAAGTTAGAATGTAAACACTGAACACTTTAACTGTTTATTTAAATGCGGCTGCATGTTATGGGAGGCACATGCTGTGTGGAGTCCCCTAGGACTCCACCACAGAGAGGAAAAAGAGCATGTGTGCAAAAGGGAACCATTTTGAAGGAATAGTCAAGCAACTGGAGGATGCCAAAGCCGTTGTGGCTTCTTGCTTTGGCTTTTACAGTGGTCCTCTCTAAAGACACATCTAAGTCATTTATAAACAGATGAAAAGAAGCCAAAGGGAAGGAACCTGATGACAATGACCCAGATGCAGTTGGGTGGTGGTGGTGTGCTGAACTGCAGGTGCCTCAATGTGCCATAGAAGCAGCCCATTCCTCCCCCCCCCCCACTCAAGCCATTCTGAGCGGCAACAGCAATGTGGAGGCCATGCAATTGCTACCCGGAATGGCTCTGATGGCAAAGGGCAGGGGCTGTTTCCACAGCATGTTGAGGCGCTTGCAATATTTAGCATGCTGTCTGCCTGCAATATTTAGCATGCTGTCCCCCCTCTGGCTATGCTACTGGCTGTATGAAACATTTAGGGCAGGCAGAAATGGAACAATATTCCAGTTCTCTGGGTTTCTGGTGTCTCCCTCTCAGGGCTAACAAGCAGGGAATACAAGACTTCACTGTGGCTATATCTGATGGGAGGAATTCTTTCATGGGAAGTGAGGAGGTGTGAACGACACAATCCCGGAGCCTGAGCCCCATCATTTAACCACATTTCAGCAGCATCACTCCTGCTTTGCCTGCAGAAGGTCCCAGGTGTGATCCTCAGGATATCCAAGTAGGGTTGGAAGAGATCCTTATCTGAAACCCTGGAAAGCTGCTGCCAGTCAATGTAGACAACGCTGTGTTAGAAAGACCAAGGGGCAGACTTTGAAGAAGGCCGCTTTCTGTGTTCATATGTCTTACAGGTCAAACAGTTGGCCTGTGGATGGAGAAGTCAGTACACCTCTCGCTCAAGCACTCAATTCCATTCGGTGATTTCATTTATAGTGAGGAAGAGCAAGCCAGCTATTCAATACCCTTTGTCATAGAAGTAGGTCCATAGCCACAGAAACCCAACTCAGGGCTGACAAAGAAACAAGAGGTGTTGTAGGGCAGTGTTTCTCAAGCTGTGGGTCACGACCCACTCGGTGAGTCATGACCTGATGTCAGGTGGGTCACGGTAAGCTGGGAGCAGCCATCTTGGAAGCTACAGACCTTACTCTTGCTATTTGCCTTTTGTGAGTTAAGTGTTAACAGTTTGAATTTGGAAGTGAGAGTTTGTTTGTTTACTGATTTAGTTCAGTGCTTTTACTGTCCTACCCTTGCTTTCTGTCAGGGGTGTTTCATGATGTTTTATGATTGATTTTTTGTGGGTTTTGGTTGCAGCAAACCAAATATTTCACGAGCACATCCACACTAACTTTAACTAGCTGCAAATTTTGGCCTTCTGCACTCTTTGCGAAAAGCAAACAGGGACGAGCCCAACACTACAATGCAGCATGAATTTATAGCGATTTCTCTTTTGAGAAAAAAAAAATCACAGCTCAAAAGCTGTAAATCCGCCACTTACGATCCACAGCTGTACACACTCCCAAGCCACATCCATTACTCACCTCCCCCGCATGTCACGGTGCAAGGGAAGAACTCCGTCTGTCTCCACTGGTGACTTATGGGTTGATAGAAAAAGAACTGGACCACGCTGTCTTTGGGGGCAGTGTACCTGGTCTAAAGAGAGTTCCATTACAACACATTTGTATACTGCACGCCAGCATGATATGGCCCATCATGGGATAATTCATATATAAAATATGACATAGAAAGCCACATGACAAAAGGCGGGGAGGGGGAATAAATTTGCACAGACAGAAAATTCAGCACAACGTAACTGAAAACAGACATTTTTTGGTTATCAAGTATTTGTTACATTGCCTTCCACTCTTCGTAACTGAGTCAGTGGTTCAAGTCAAATATTACCAGTACAGAGATGATGCTCTTCTTCATGTATCTGTGTGGGTTTGTTCCCACTCCCTTGCACCTGGCATACTAAAGTAGCCTACTACTAACATAAGGAGGTTGCACAACTCATCATGGCCTACAGCCCACAATGGACATTTCCTCCAGAAATCTGTCCAATCCCCTTTTAAAGGCACCAAGGCCAGACGATGCCGCCACCTCCTGTGACAAGGAGTTCCACAGGTTAATTACTCACTGGGTAAAAATGTATTTCCTTTTATTTGTTCTAACTTTCCCAACACTCAATTTTAGTGGATGTCCCCTGGTTCTGGTATCATAAGAGAGGAAAAGTCCTTTATAGAGTCCTTTATCAACTCTATCCCTTCCATGCATAATTTTGTATGTTTCAATCATGTCCCCCCTCAGGCGCCTTTTTTCTAGACTGAAGAGCCCCAAACACTGCAGTCCTTCCTCATAAAAGAGATGCCCCAGCCCCATAATCATTTCCGTTGCTCTCTTCTGCACCTTTTCCAGCTTCACTATGTCCTTTTTGACATGTGGCGACCAGAACTGTACACAATACTAAGGACTCCTGCCTTGCTACACTTTTCTGGATTTCAGAGACTGATAGAAACACTTCTATTTTACAAATGCTTTTCAGGCTAATTGGTGATGTTGGAATGTAGTTGGAGATACGATTTTTTAAAATCTCTGTTTTTGTAGTTGGTAGTTTTAATTACATGCTTTAGTTGCATCAATCTAGTTGTATCGTTTATGCTACTTATGCCACCTCATTGGGTGGGGATCTGATCTTAGTGCTACACACCTTTAACAAAAGGGATTTAAGGAGTTGTTCAAACACACACTGGCTGGGGTGGGCTATGTTGGGCTCTTACTACCTCTACCCCACTGTGCCAAACCAAACGCCCTTTGCAGTCTGCAGTAGCATATTCAGCTTCCCTTCAATATCTCAACTTGCTAGCCTGCACTGCAAACCAAGTGGTCCACAATAGCTGCCCCTTTCCACTCCAAAAGTGAAGCAACTGCTCTATATATACACACACATTTGCAATGTGGTTTAGTATCTTGGGGATAACAGGTGGTCTGTAAATGCAAGTGCTTTTGAAGTTTAAAATGCTGGCAAGCTACAGGCATTCCTATTAGCTACCAAATGCGCTTCCCTGGATTAGAAGGATATAATTCAAAGGGCACTCTCCCATCTGGGCACCACATAAATACAGTATGAAACATTGGTGTTTAATAATCTTTCAGAGACACTGGAAGGAGACTGAAGATATTAGGCTAGTGTGGACCTTTTGTTCCTTTCAAACTGCAGTTAGCATTAATTTATTTCAATGGAGTGGGTAGATTTCTAAAAAGAGAATAGTCAAGGTTCTTGTCTTCCTGGAAGCTACATATTGGGCCAATGCACATCCAATGCTCCCAACTTCTTATCTGTAGTAAAGTTGTGCTATGAGATTATATGGTCGCTATTCAAAACTCTTCCTTCTCTACACAAATTATCTGATCTTTCCAATGCTGGACTTCAGGCATATGATTTATTCATGGTTAATGCAAACTAGGATTTTGTATGCAGAAAGGTAAAAGAATTTGAGGTTCTCTAGCTTAGCAAAAAGATGACTAAGGGCGCAATCCTAACCTGGAGTTAGGCCAGCACAATTAGGCCAGCAAAGTTTGGCTGAAACAAGGGACACTGTAAAGTATGTTTTGATCACTCTTGGAGTCAGGGAGGCCAGCACACAGACATATGCCATCCTCCCTTACTACGAGAGTGGTCCAAACACACTTTACAGTGGCCTTTGTGCCGGCCAAACTTTGCCTGCCTAACTCCAGGTTAGGATTACGCCCTAAGGGAAAATGTGGCCTAGATTTATAAATGTTATGAAGTTTTGAAAAGGATAACAATTTGAGGGTTTTTTTCTCTTTGGTCTCCTCCAGGTTTACATTAACCTGGTTTACATTAACCATGGTTAAGGTTGGTGTAAGATTAAGCATGGAAAAAGCCAATGATATAAGAGAAATTTGCAGAGAAAGGAAGTGTGTGATCCTGTAGCCTGCTCCCAATCTTTTAACCACAATTAAGGGACAGGAAATATTACTTTGCTGCCGCCTTGTAATTTATAGAAATAGGAAACTGCCTTGCATAGAGGTAGGTCACTGGTGCACCTAGCTCAGGCTTGCCGACACGTACTGGTAGTGGCTCTCCATGTTTCAGAGAGGAATTTTATCCTGCCCTCCTGGGAAATGCTGGTGACTGAACCAGGGTCGGTCTGCACACAGGGCAGGTACTCGACACTGAGCTGCAGCCTCTGTTTAGACCCTCTCTTCCATTACGTCACGCTTGCTCTCCTTTACATTCCATCCAAGGCTGTGCTTGGACACCTTCAGTGCCGTGTGCTTTCCTTATATTTACAGCGACTGGCTATATTAGCTTCATGTTGGCAGGCAGACGGTTCTGCATTTATACCACATGCTCACAGCAATGGAAAAAAGTTAACAGCAAAGCAATCATATTGCGATACGTAGGGTTTCCTCCAGGAAACAACCAGTACAAGAAATAATAAGACAGCAAAAATAAGACACACTCACACCCTGTGGTGTTGAACACCTGGGAAAGCTGGGCACCTCTTGCAATGCTTTCACAAAGCTAATCAACGAGAAGCTTATGCCCATTCCCCACTGAACAGCATTCAACTTGTTGGATGTGTGAAGTTTGATCTGCATTTATTCCCAACAAATTCAGTTTAAACTTCTGCTTGTGGTCTTTAAGTGTTTCTGTTCACATAAGGAGGGCATCAGCCTGATGAGAGCTGAAGCCAAGAAGTCAAAAGACAGAATCCTAAGATGTAAGGTAACGGGATGGAACATGAAGACTGAGTGGCAGAGAGGACTGAGGTCATGGATGGTTTTGAAGGGAAAGACAAGGAGCGGAAAGCATCATCAGTTTATGTCCCATGAGAGTGTAGCTTAAACAAACATAAAGACAGACCCCTGCCTTCAAAAACCTACCAGATGGCGGGGAAACAATGAAGGTGAGGCACGATTTTGTATAACTGTAGCTAAACTTAGGGGATGAGTCCTAAGGAGTTAAAGCCAAAGCTTACACAGAAAAGCTGGCAGCCCTCTATACTTTTTGGATTGCGATAAACATGTCAGAAAGGAGGCCAAGAGAAGGCACACTCAGCAGGCTTTTCCCACGGGATGCTGTCCTGAATTCCTCGCTCCCGTTTTATTCACTAGGAACTTAAGCTATGATGGAAAGCTGTCCGACATAACCCCAGCATCCAAGCCATGTCGTGTCCATTCAGTGATTAATTTCTAAAAATAAGAGGTTCAGGGGCACAGGGCTGCCTGGAATTCACACCTAGGCACTTGGCACAATCCTCCTACTTCATTATTGCTTCATATGTTCCAGGGGTTTAAATGGTTCCCAGGTCTCAACCAAGCTCTGCAAAGTGTCAGACAGGCAACATTTTTCCAGTTCTACCCAGAAATGTTAGCGGTTCAATCTGCACCCTTCTACCTGCACTGAGCGATGGTCTCTGCTCTATATTGGAGCCCCTTGTGGGCTGACTTGCCTGCATGAGGCAACATGAACTTGGGCCAGCAATATTGCTGGCGCAGGTCTGATTTCCCCACAGCAGTTGCTGGGGCTTACCACAGAGCAAGGGGACAAATGTTCCCTTATCCTGATAACTCTAGCAGCCAAAAATCCCCTGCAGGATACAATAGAAGCCAAGCTAGCTCTGTTCTATTGCCATGCAGGGACTTAGGAAGATTGGGCTGTTAGTCTGCTTGATATGGTTTGCTAGCACAAGGTACTTATCACCCTCAGGCCTGAATGCCTGACCCCTTCTAAGTCCTAGCATCTTCTCTCATTCCTTAAGGTTTTTTTTTTCTAAACAGTTATTTCAAGTGTGTTGGCAGACAGAACTCAGGCAACAAAGAAACACAGATCTTACCTTGATAATGAAATCTGCTCCTAGAGGCCCTTGGATTTTTATAGTTTCTCTCTCTGAACCCTTTTGAAATTCAACTGTTGTATTTTCAATGACAAATGTTCCAGGGGCACCAAAGCTGTGTTCTCCACTGTCTCCCTGCAGTGTTTTTGATTCAATTACTGAAACATAAAAAGAAACCCAAAACACAGTTCACTGGGTTTAGGTGAATAATTGCAAGACAAAAACGAAAACCAACAACCAGCAAACACAAAACACAGGTTGTAAAACGTGATGGAGACACAGGGCACAATCCTAACCAGCTTTCCAGCACTGGTTTAAGAGCAATGCCGCTCCAAGGTAAGGCAATGAACATTCCCCAAAAGGCCGCTGGAATGGGCCTGGCTTTTTCAACCCTCCTGCTGAATTGAGCGGATGCATTGGCCACCGAAAGCCACCGACATTTTTTCTTAGGCCTTGAGTTGTGTGCTCCTAAAAAAAAAAAAAAAACAGGAAGGGAATCCTTTCTGATAGCATCATGGATTTTTTGTATGCAGTTTTCAATGACATTCTTCTGAAAATCCCAGAACGGCCATGATCTTCTGGTTTGTGGAATGAGTCCACGATTGATACTTCAGCAGAGTTCCATCTGTCAAGTATTACTCGGTCTGGGAAGATGTCCAGGAATGGATGTCTCATGGTTTCTATAGTCTGAGCGTGTGGTTTCTGACCTGCTTTGAAAGTTCAGCTGCACTGATCATCCTTCTGTGCATTACAGACCACTGCAGCTGTGGGCATGTGGGGGAACATCAGGTCATCATCAGAAATTTCCCATTCCTCACACAGTTTCAAGGATCCTAGTTAGCTCTGGGCTGGAGAATTTCTGACGCACCACCAGACCACTTGACAATCCTTGTTTGTTTGTTTGTTTGTTTTCCTTGCTTGTGGATAAGATCAACTTATTCTTGGTACAGAGTCCAATCTTTTTTTGGAGCTTCTACTCGATTGGATCCTATTTTGCATCGTCCCTCTTGTGCTATGTTCATAGTCCAAAGTAAAAGACAGGTGTATAATCTTAAAACATAGCAGGAAGCTTTATTGTGTGCGCATTCAGATGAAGATTCGAGTGAACCTTTTACTGAATCAATAGAGGTGTTTGAAAACGGTGTTATTTATTTTACTCAAAAGTAAACCCATTGTGTTCAGTAAGATTGAGGGCCTAATCCTATCTAACTTTCCAGTGCTGGTGCAGCTGTGCCAACAGGGCATGTGCTGCGTCCAGTGGTGGTGGGGGAAATCACAGAGACCTCCTCCAAGTAAGGGAACACACAGTATGTTCCCTTTCCCCAGGGCTGCATTCCAGCTGCACTAGCACTGGAAAGCTGGATAGGACTGGAGCCTTAGACTGGAATCCTATCTTATTCACCAGAAACAAACACCTAACTATATAGACCAAGCACCCAGGACACCAAAGTGAGACTTGTTCTGCTCTGTGCCGTTCCACCAGCTTCCATGGAGCATTTGTAACCAGACCACCACCTCCATCACAAAAGCTTCCGATGGGAAAGAGCCAGGAGAGCGACTTGGTGCAAATGCCTAGTCGGCAGGTATTAGAATCAGCAACTCCAAACAATAACACTGTTGACTGCAAGGCTGGCTTCCCATGCAAATCCCTTTACGACAATGTTCTTCAACCTTGAAATCATGACCCCAATGGGGTCATGAAGCCTCTGTTGTGGGGCCGCAGCAACTTACAGGAACAAAAAAGGTTGAAGACGTCTGGACTAGAAAACCAACAGGTAAAGGGGGAGGCATCTGGTGTACCCCTTCAGGTACCAGAGAATTGTGTTCCAGTTCTGCTCAGGGTCTTGGGAATTGGGCTGCAGTAGCTTTCGGTAGTGCCAGGTTTCATGGTAACATTTTCTGCTATCTCTAATAAGTATATTTGGTTATAGTGAACGGGAGTTGGGAGAGTGTAATGAGGGCTGGAAGTGTGCGGTGATGGAGGCAGAGAGTGGGCGGATGGGCTCCCAGGAGGGTTGTTTATTGGGTTTGTGGCACAGAAAAGGTTAAGACCACTGCTCTAAGACAGTGGTTCCCAAACTGTGGGTCGGGACCCACCAGTGGGCCGTGAGTCAATTTCAGGTGGGTCGTGAAGCTCCTAGAACAGTCATAGTGAAAATTATGGGATGCTAGAAAGGGGGAGGGCTGCAAAAGAGACAGCAAAACTGAAATTATAAAAAACGTAACTGCAAGCCTAACATGTCATGGCGAAATGCTGTCTTCTGAGGTCCTGGAAGAGACAAACCAACCAACAATGAATATTAAATTACTGTTTTCTGCAGCTGTCTGGAGTTTGCATCCCCTTCTTTTTGCTCATGGGAGGAAACATAACAGATTGGTGTGATCAGAAAGGCAACGTCCGCATAGACTGGAAAAATGACCCCTTACGGCCAGTGAACAGCCTTGGAAATCCCTAAAACGTTTGTATCTTTCAAAATGTCTCTTGCAATACATGGCAAAAATTCCATGAATAGCCCAAGGCAGCCTTATGAGCTATCTTGAGAGGGAACATGCCCTAACTCTTCAAAGTAAGGAGATAATGCAAGAGTCGAATGTGAAACAACATCACTCTCTCTGGATAATGAATGTGGGTCCAAAATTTATCCTTGGTCTAACTCCAATGAAAGCAGCAGAATGGGAAGAAGGATAGATTTGGCCCAACTGTGTCTAGACAAAAATGTACCCAAATCTGCTTGTGACAAAGAGAGGAAATAATTTGTCACATTTCCTCATGGACAGCATGCTTCATTTAAATGGGTTTTTAAGTCTTTGTAATCCTTAGAAGATTAAAAAAAAAACAGCTACAGCAGCACTTGCAGAGTGATTTTTGAGTGTTCAACATGTTATGCACACAGTATCCTTGTAATCTTTACAGCAACCATATAAGGTAAGGTGGTATTTTGATCACCACATTGCAAATGTGAGAGGTAGGGCTGAGTGGCCAAATGCTTTGTAATGGGTTCATGACTAATGGGTTCATGACTAATTCAATCAGAGCTTCCTAACAGAAGATTTAGCCAAGAAGAATCTTCTCGGCAGAAGATTTAGCCCTTCTGCCAAGAGGGTTAATGCCTCCATTTGCCCGAAGATAACAGCTGAAGATCCGAAGGTCATGAGCTCGAGACTACCGGAAGTCTCTGTGAGCGGCAAATCTTGCAAAACTGGGGCTGATTTAAAAAGCTGAGTTCCAGCTGCCTCGTGTGAGCGGAAGTGCTAGTCAGCTGCGTCTCTGGGGGAGCAGGGAAGCCTCTTATCGGCCAGCAGAAGACAGACGGGTGGATAAGAAAGAAGGCTAAATCCAGAAAGAAAGAGCTGTATGAGTGTTGTTCTTGAAAGATAGAACGTTTCTGTAAATTGTAAAAGCCTTCAGGTTTGTGAATAAAAGTCTGCCTATGTAAACCGCCTTGAATTACAGTCATTAGAGAAATCTAGTGATCTTAAGAAAGGCAGTATATAAATACAAGCATCATCATCATCATCATCATCATTATTATTATTATTAACTGGACAATTGCATGGCCAGAGGAGGCCACTTGGTCCTCCATATGTGTCTCTAGTTTTCTGGGTCTCACGTGTATGCCACCTTCAGCCCACCTACCTCTGAAGTCACTCCCTGCCCTCAAACTGGGTGCCAACGGGAAGGAAGGGAGAGATTGCCTTCCATTCCGCATCCTGCTACAGAAATAAAATCTCACTCTTGACCAGATAAGTCAGACTTAAAGGGAAGAGAGGAGATCTGGGAGACTGGGGAATTGGTGGGGCAAGAGAAGAGGTATAAATTAGAAAGCTCCTCTGGCTCAGATTTTAAATTTTAATTTGAGCCAGTACAGTGAAAAATTCAGGATCCCCACGATGAGTTGATCACTACAAACTCCCAAAGCTTGTAAACACACTGGAACTTGACCATCTTGTTGGCATCGCAGGCATAAATTAGGACAGCAGTCGCCAAACTGGAGACTGCTGTGCACAGATAAACCCTTCCCCCACCCCGAGCAATGCTTACTGTTCTGTGGAAGCTCAGCTCCATTTTCAAGCTGTTATAGTGGCAGGGGCACTCTAGGCTGTTGCATCTATTGCCCAACATCTGGCTTCACAGCCTTTTGAGATACCAGGCATAGATGTGACTGGCCAGAATGTCCCTACCACCAAACAGCTTGAAAATGGAGTAGCGCTTCCACAGGGAGGGGCTGGGGGGGAGGGGTTTGTCCAAACCCTGGATCCGGGGTTTGGTAAGCCCTGAATTAGGATGTTCCTTAGTGAAAAGCAGAGACAGTCAGTTCAACTGCACTGAGTCAGAAGCTACTTTCTCCATGCACCCATGCTCTGTCTATGGAGAGATGTGCCATGGAAGATTTTGCAGCTTATAAATTGAACCAATGATCCTATGGACTTGCAAATACAGCCAGGTTACCCAAGGAGTTGCAGTTAATTGCTGGAGTAAGATGAAAGAATGCCAGTGATGAATTAGGCCCCATTGCATCCAAGAATATTCTCGTAATAACAGCCATGCAGAGGCAGTCTCTATTTCAGCATGGAAGTTTAAACTCAGCTACTCAGTTTTTCCAAGAAACTGCATCTCAGAGGGAGATGAAGATTTGCTCCACAGGGTTACCTGTAAGCTTGGCTTCCATATATTCTCACTTACTTTTAGCCACCGTCTGTCAATAGCAGCTCCCCAGTGGAACGAACACAAAGAACCCTGCGTGTGTAATATTTTTAGAGCTACTTCTCCCAAGCCCTGGGTAATATTTTGCAAACTAGTTGGCAGCCATCTGGAAATATCTGCAAGAGGCTTTCCAGGCATATTCCTGCAAGTGATGGCCTGAAAAGTCTACTTAATTCTGAGCATAAGTTTATCCTAAAGACCAGAAAAGTCAGCATGTGGATGGAGTTACAAAGTTAAGTGGAATGAGGAGGTCGTATATCCTCCTTTTTGTACTGTTGGTGAATATTCATTCCAACCAACTTTAAATAAATAAAAATAAGAATCTTATCAGCTTCATGAGATGACAAAGGCTTTGATGGTCCTAAGGCACCCCCAATTTGGCTCTGATAGAAGACAATACAGTAAAACAGTGGTATTCAAACTTTTTAGACCGGGACCCACTTTTTAGAATGGTGCTTGTGTAGGGACCCAACAGAAGTGATGTCATTAACTTGGAAGTGATGATGTGGCAAAACGTGACATCATCAAGCAGGAAGTGCTGTCATTGTAACATAATAAAATGACACTCCTGAAACGCAAATTGGCATTCTTGGTCTACAGCAATTGTACAACTATGAAACATCCCTGACAGAAAGTAAGATTAGAACAAAATATGTGAAAGCACTGAAATACAAACAATTTTTTATTAAAAAACAACCCACACTTGAAAATTCAAGTTGTTAACACTCACAAAAGGAATATAGCAAGACTAAGGTCTGCAGTTTCCAAGATGGCTGCTCCCAGCATTCCACAACCCACCTGACATCAGATCGCGACTCACCAAGTGGGTCCTGACCCACAGTTTGAATAACACTACAATAAACAAACCTCTTCAGCTCATGACCCCTTTCCATCTTTCTCAGATAAGTATAAATTGATTGTTGGATAAACCTAATTCAGTAGCATCTTAAAAACAGCATGTGTTTTTAAGTATAATTCATCACCTAGGTCTGGTGATTCCAAGGCATTATATAGTTTGGAGGTAAGGTAAAGGTTAAAGGTTTCCCCATGACCGAATGGTCTAGTCGTGACCGACTGTAGGGGGCAGTGCTCATCTCCGTTTCTAAACCGAAGAGCCGGCGTCCGAGGACAAGTTTCCGTGGTCATGTGGCCAGCATGACTCTACGCCGTAGCGCACAGAACGCCATTACCTTCCCACCGAAGTGGTCCCTATTTATCTACTCGCATTTTTACGTGCTTTTGAACAGCTAGGTTGGCAGGAGTTTGGTGGTACACTGACACAAAAAGTTTAGTTGCCATTTGCTGACAAAAGAGGAAGAAATTCCGATCCTGGCTAGAAGCTGAAATATATTTAATTCACAAATAGAATTATGATCTTTGGGGTGGATCATATTCAGGAGAAACAGGGACCCAAAAGGGCTCCGATTCAGGCATATAGCAGGCGCAGATCCGAGGAATCCATAAGGAAGGCTTTACTCCAGCCTGCCTGTTCCGGTGCAAGTTAGGATTGCGCCCTGAAAGATGTAAATCCAAAGCACTGAATTGCAGTTTAAAAGAAAATAATTTTTTGTAAGAAAATTGGAATCACCAGGCATTCAAAAACTGAAAGTAAAATAAAGGTGTTTTTTTTCAAAATCTTGTGAAGACACTCTCTTTAACTAGAAAAGATCAGCATGGCATGCTTGTATAGTTACAGAGTTGCTTGGGCTCTTTGTTCATTTCAAATTACTGTATAGCAAAATGCTGGCACAGTTCTGATGTGGAGCAATATAGAGTAGACATCTCATTTAATATAGGGCTAGTGCTAATGGGAGCTATGCTCCCCTATATTTATCAAAATGAAAAAGGGCAATAGAAATATTGCCAGCAATGGTGGTTTTTTTGTGAATTTTGTGTAAGAGCCTTATGTAAAGTTTTGCTTGCCTAACCATTAAAACGCATTTCAAATAGGATACTAAATTGTTTTAAGAAGAAAAAAGCCTGCACCCCTTACTGCTTCCACAAATGAAGGCAGGCAGAACACCACTACTAAGAGGCAACCTGGGCATTGTCTCTGAAAACCACAAGTGGCATTTGGAGGCTTCTGAGGACCATTCTGAGACTGTGGAGGCCAGGAACGTAGGCTGCTGGAAGAAGTCTCCAGGGCCTCCCAATTCTTCTAGAATGGCTCCGATGTAGATCCATTCAGATGCAAGAGGATGAGGGAGGATCCGGCTCGCAACCCACCAGTGGATTGTGCCCAACACTTTGGGAAAGGCTGCCATAGTGCAGAAAAAAAGGCGCCTGAGGGGGGGACATGATTGAGACATACAAAATTATGCACGGAAGGGATAGAGTCGATAGAGGGATGTTCTTTTCCCTCTTTCAAAACACCAGAACCAGGGGGCATCCGCTAAAACTGAGGGTTGGGAGAGTTAAAACAGATAAAAGGAAGTACTTTTTTACCCAGCGGGTAGTTAATCTGTGGAACTCTTTGCCACAAGAGGTGGTGATGGCATCTGGTCTGGATGCCTTTAAGAGGGGATTGGATGGATTTATGGAAGAAAAGTCCATCGTGGGCTATAGGCCATGATGGATTGTGCAACCTCCTTACATTAGTAGTAGGCTACTTCAGAGTACCGGGTGCAAGGGAGTGGCAACAGGATCCAAGCGTCTTGTGTCTCGTGCCTCCCTGGGGCACCTGGTGGGCCTCTGTGAGATACGGGAAGCTGGACTAGATGGGCCTTTGGCCTGATCCAGCAGGGCTCTTCTTATGTTCTTATGTGGTCTATAATAAGATGCACAGCCTGCCAAAGCCACAATTTCTGCTCACACCAGTAAAGCAGGATTTGAATGCATAGGTTTGGCTGAAGTATGAATCTGGACGCTCGTATGTCATGTCATGTCATATGTTTAGTTGTCAGTGAACTTGAGGACAGCTCCTTCCACCAGAAAAAACCTACCTGCTGGAATTCATGAACTTTTCCATCTCCACACTGCACCGATAATTCCCGGACAGGGAATACGAATCTCAGTTCTCTCACACACAAACACCAATTTTCATTCCCTCAAACTGTAAACCACATGTGTTCCTCCTAATGCCCATAAGGAATAAGAACAGAATTCGCATGTATGGCTAAATATTTAAAAATGCAAACCTGCTTGTCATTTAAAAAGTCAAAGAATTTAGCGTCTTTCAGTTCCTTCCAGCTAGACTCTGTAAGTTCATGAACTTGGTTATCTAGCATTAGCCACTTGTAAAAATATTAGCTTCTGGTTTTGTTGTTTCTACAGCAGGGGGATTATTTTCAGAGGACTCTGGCTTATTTTGGATTCTAAGGCCCTTAACAAAATAGCTTCTGGAAAGCTTATAATGTATTCAAAGTCCCCTTCCCCCACCGTCAAACTACCCCCACCTCTCCAGATCATTTCAGACGCCCAATGAGGAACAAGAGGCAACGATGCAGTTGCTTAATCCAATCGCTAACCCAGAAAATCAAGCATCTGAAGAGGCAAAGAAGAAGAAAAAGGATGTGACAGCCATAAAGCTCTGAGCAACCCAGACAGCTTGCTGTGTATGTGTATACAAAAGACCTACCCTAACCGCTAAGCCACAAAACAACTCTAAAGGAACAGAGAGGAATGCAGACTAATAAGCTTATTACATGCCATTCTCAAAGCCAGAGGTACAACACCCCAAGGAGAAATGGTTGCTAGGGAGAGGGGTGTGACCATTCCTGGCATTGCCAACTTGTGTCCTTTAAATGCCACCAATGAGCATGGGAAGAGTCTAGCACAGCCATTTTCAACCACTGTGCTGTGGCACATTGGTGCACAGCAAATGGTCCCCAGGTGTGCTACGGGAATGTAAGAGAGAGTCATTTATTAGTAAGGCCATTAGATGTGAGCCCCCCCCACACACACACACACACTGGCAGTACAGTGTGCCTTGCCAATTGTCAAAAAACTGATGATGTGCCTTGACCATCTTAGAGTGCAATCCTAACCTAGAGTTAAGCCAGCACAAGTTAGGCCAGCAAAGTTTGGCCTGCACAAGGGCCACCGTAAAGCGCGTTTGGACCACTCTCAGTCAGGGAGGATGGCACATGTGTGTGATGGCCCCTCTGACTCCCAAGAGTAGTCCAAACATACTTTACAGTGGCCTTTGTGCCGGCCAACCTTTGCCGGCCTAACTTGTGCAGCCAAACTCCAGGTTAGGATTGCTCTCTTAGTGCCTTGCCAATGAGCTGTGAGATGAAAAAGGTTGAAAATCACTGGTCTAGCAGGGTGGAGATGGCGCCAAGTTGGAATCTGGTGGGTTGTGGGGGTGGAAACTCGCAGGCACAGATAGGAGTTGGTTGCATGCTTGGGAATTTCATTCATAAGCCTGATCTGTTACTAATGCAACAGAATTAGGTGGCAAGACTGAAGTGATGACATTGTGGACCGTACCACTTTCAATTTTCAGGTGGGCATTAGTTTACTACTACTATTTTTAAATGCTCCCAAATTTAAAACAAGAACACCACCACCACTCTCCCTGAAAGTATTTTTAAAAACACAGAGGGGAGCCTTTCACTTGCAGTCTGAAGCCGAACAATCCACTCCATCAGTTCAGATTTTTCATAGTGCTCAGGCTCATCTCAACACAACAACCCTGTAATATAGGTCACTATTATTATCTCCATATTTCACAGGTGGAGGGAGGGGCTCTGAAATTGAAAGGAACACTGGACGGCTTAAAACCACTAAATAATTGGGTACCATTTGAACTGGGCACTCCCTGGCTCATATTTTTAGGGTCAACCCATTGTGGAATCACATGGTAAACAGACATTCTTCCAACCAGAGGTGCCTCTTTTTCTAAAACAACAGCTGGGGGAGGGGGCAATCTCTACCATGACCTAGGTTAAATCTCCACTGCTTTCTATCCAAAGTGCCAGTGTGCTCCTCCAAAGCAACTACTTCAGCGAGATTTAACTGGTGTGCTGTGGCACATTAGTGTGCTGCACCAGGGCTGACCTGGTACCATAGGAATGTACCTATGTACATGAAAATGTACATAGGAGTTTGGAACACAGCAGCTGAAAATCCCGGAAGACACGGCCAGTTTCTGCAGCAGGAGTGTGGGTATAGCCCGGGGTGGCGCGAGCCATGGGCGCCAGCAGCAGCAGGGCGCGATTATACGGAGTAACCCGCGCGCTAACCCACACTGTTTGGCCCGCCCGCCCTCCCTGGTTTCCATTTCGCTACAAAATGGAGCTATTCCGGGCGCAGGGAGGCGTGGCAGGAGGCGTGGCAGGGAGGCGTGCTGGGGGCGCGGTTTTGTCGCCCTGCCATGGGTGCACTCGGCGCTCGGTTCATCTCTGTTCTGCAGCTCTGTCTCTAGAGCAACTGCCTGTGTAATGAACTGTCTGTTCCTCTTCCTCCATCAGCTTTGCTGGCGGAGGAAGAGAGACAGACATTTGTAACTACAGACAGTTGACCTAGAAACAGAGTTGGAAGCGTCTCCCAGAAGCGAGAAGTGACATCACAAGAGGAGAAGAGCTTAGAGGTTGATGTGCCATGAGAAGAAAAACATTGAATATATTTGTTTCCTCAAATATCCATCTCAGGGAGAAACTTTCACCAGGAGGGGATTTCTGGTGAGAAATGGTGCGTGCCACACTCTCAACTAGGATTTCCTTCCCTGCCATTTTTCCCACCTGAAAAAGAGGCATGGTGTGAAGCATACCTCTTTCCCATGTGCTCCCACAAATATTGCAGAGGCATCGTTATATTGACTCAAGTGTGCTTCTCCTGTAGCACCTAGAATGTCCTAGCAAAGTGGTTGCCACAGTCAAACCTTTTAGACCAGTAGCCACTTTTTAGAATGGCACTCATGTTGAGTCCCACTGGACGTGATGTCATTAACCTGGAAGTGACATCATAGCCAGAAGTGACATCATTAAGCAGGAACTGCAATCAGTGGGACATAATAAAATGACACTCCTGGAATACAAACTGGCATTCTTGGACTGCAACAGTTGCACAACCAGTTGCAACAGAAAGCAAGATGAGGATAACATATTGTGTAAAAGCACTGAACTAAAAACAAAATTAAAAAATGCTCACTTGAAAGTACGAACTGTTTATGCTTGCAAAAGGAATATAGCAAGAGTAAGGTCTGCCGTTTCCGAGATGGCTGCTCCCACCTTTCCGCCACCCACCTGACATAGGTCGTGACCCACCAAGTGGGTCCCGACCCAGTTTGAATAACACTGACCTAGCTAATCAGGCCATTGGCAAATGGCATCTTATCATGTTCAAGAATGTCTCAGCCTGCCCTCCCCAAAACCACAACCCCTGAATGTGTCCAAATCGCCTTTGTCCCAGTCCGCTCTGTTAAGTACACACAGAGGTGTTCATACCAAGGTGTGCTGGTCCTTTCACAGTAATTCTTGCGCTGCGACTTCCATGAGGTACAGCAATCACGGTTTCCTCCCCTGGGGAAATGAAAGGAACTGTTTCAGAAATTAGATCACACCAGGGAATCATCACAACTCATAACTTTAAAAAAAGAAAGAAAGAAAAAGAACCTTCACAACATGTGGCTCAGAAAATATTTAAGAGCTTCTACTTTTTTAAAAAGTATACATTATTAAGTATGTTACCTCGGTCTGCTTTTTGAGGTATATGGCTCATAAAGTTACATATGGACTTGTAAATCCTTCCGGCTATTGGGAAATTGTTTTCTATTAACCCACGTAGTACATTAGACATTCCATTTATGTCTTGTTGTTCTGGTTTTATTTTCAAGTTGCTGAATAGGCTTAGCAGGTTGTAGCACGCAGAACTTTTCTTGCAAAAGCCCTCCACAGCTGTTGAGCTATGCTTTTTGCCCACACATCATTTCCTGCAGCCGGTCAAAGCTTTAACAAGCGGTAAGGTTTGCAGGAAAGCTATCAACTACCTCATGCTAAATCCAAAATCGTTACAGACTAGCAATGTGCAAATCAGTATTAGCAAAACAAAACAAAAGTCTTCCTGCAACTTATTATAGATGCTTATTGTTTCCATGTAAATGGCTTATAAACTTAACTGGCTATGAAAATAACTACCTAAACCTTTTCCCAGGTGTTAATAATAATAATAGGTTCCAGGAGATTTGGGAGGGGGCCATATGATGCAATGGCTGTGCTGAAATTGAGAATATCTAGGTCTGGTCAGTACCTGGATGGGTGACCGATGAGGAACTCCATGATGTAAGAAAGGTGGGATTTATATAAGTAAATGTGATTTTGTAGAATTCATTGAGCACAGTTGAACTGTTTACTGCGCCTCACATACAGCAGCCCTGTAAAGTAGGCCAGTATTGTTACCCCCACACTACAGATGGTAGACACTGAATGTGGATTGTCTAAAAACCCCTAGTGCAGTGGTTCTCCAACTTTTTAGCACCGGGACCTACTTTTTAGAATGACAGCCTATTCAGAAGCGATGTCATGGCTGGAAGTTCAGTCACTGTGATGCCAGAGCCTGCTGCTTTCCTGAGAATGCAGCAATAAGTTATTTCTCAGCCATTTTCCAATAACAAAATGAATCAGAAAGGGGAAAAAGCCTATTTATAATCTTGACACAAGCAGAGCTTGACCACACAACTCTTCCCCATTTCCCCATATTTTCAATTCGAGGAGCTTCATGGCCCACTTGAAATTGGCTCAGTTTGAGAACCACTGCCCTAGGGAGTTCATGGCAAAGATAATATTTGAACCAGGAACTTCCCATTCCAAGGGACACTAGTCAGGTATTCACCTCTGACTGAAGTTATTCCTGGAGACTTTCACCCACCCCAAACTTGATGGAAGGAGGGTCACATCATGGAGGCCCTACTGAAATTCCCAGGATTGCTTTCAACGGTCATCAAGTCGAGAAGAGGGCAGTCCTGGAGGGTTGGCAACCTCCAGACAGTAGTCAGACGCAAGATACTGCACTAAGCCCTTGATTTTTGGGAGAAGTGGCATTCTCAGCATCCACAATTCTGGCCTGTCTTAGGAAGAATACGTAGAGCAAAGCTGGCCGGGAGCTCTTGGGAGTCCGGACAAGAGAGAAGGTAGACCTTAGGCAGCGGTGTTATGTTGCCGGAACACTGGGCGGGACATCCAGGTGATCAACAGCCTGCCCGTCGCGTTCCAGAGCGTTCCGCCGTTTGCATAACGTACGCAAGCAGCGTAACGCTGCGGAACGGGACAGACGGGCGGGCTGTCGATCACCCGGATGTCCCGCCCAGCGTTCCAGCAGCATAACACTGCTGACCTTAGGGTGTGATTCAGAGCACTTTAGAGCTAGTTTTGGGTAGACATTTCTTTCTAAAAGAAGTGCCATTCCTTGCTAAGGGGCAAGCCATTCTGGACCTCTTGAGTTGGACAAATATTTGCAGTGCATCAGGAAGAGTTACTGTCTGGGTAAGGGAGGTTAAAAACTGTCCTAGTACAGGAATACCAAGTCTTGCTAGAAAGAGACTAAAAGGCCTCTCTGAACTGCAGCCTGTGTCATTATTCCATTATCAAATCAATTCAATTACATTTAATCCAATAAACCACTTAAGTGCAACATTAAGTTCTTATGTGCAATTTGTGTGATTCAGCAGGGCTTAAGCAAGCTTAAATTTTTGAACCGTTGCCGATATATCTAGATTCCAGACTCATCACATCCCAGACTCCTCATCACAAATAACCACAGAACTCCTTAACCAGGTCTGTCTCAGTTCTGCCACTGCAGCCTAAAATCACTCACTGTTTGGTACCTTTCAATCCCCTTACACATTTGGGGCCCAACCCTATCCAACTTTCCAGCACTGATGCAACTGCAATGTAGCACCAAGGTAAAGGAACAAATGTTCTCTTACCTTGAGAAGGCCTCTGTGACTCCACACACCACCACAGGATGCAGCCCATGCTCCATTGGCATGCATGAGCACTAGAAAGTTACATAAGAACATAAGAAGAGCCCTGCTGGATCAGGCCAAAGGCCCATCTAGTCCAGCATCCTTCATCTCACAGTGGCCCACCAGGTGCCTCAGGGAGCACACCAGACAACAAGATGCCTGCATCCTGTTGCCACTCCCTTGCACCTGGCATTCTGAAGTAGCCTACTTCTAATGTCAAGAGGGTGCACCACCCATCGTGGCCTGTAGCCCATGAGGGACTTCTCCTTCAGAAATCTGTCCAATCCCCTTTTAAAGGCACCTAGGCCAGATGCCATCACCACCTCCTGTGGCCAGGAGTTCCACAGATTAATTACCCACTGCATAAAAAAGTATTTCTTTTTATCCATTCTAATTTTCCCAACACTCAATTGGTTATCCAACACTCAAAGTTGGATAACCAACTTTGGATAACGATGAAGTTGGATAGCACTCAAAGGACTGGAGCCTTGGAGTAATAACTGACCTCAATAGCATATAAAATAAAAAACAGTTACCCCCAAATCCACGCCAGTTTATATTCTCCTGCAGTCAAGAGGTTGAGTGTGTTCTATTGTGCTCTAAATCCCCCTTCTATATGTAATGTGCATGTTTACATTGAGGGTTTCACTAGAATGACACAAGAGTTAGTTACACCTAGTAATCTGATGCAGAATGTTTTTCATAATGGGAACATCGGTGGAAAATTATTGGCTACTGTACGTTTCCATTGAAATTTTTTCCTCCATTCTAAAGTCAATTAGTAACATAATGAATGAATACAATACTACTCAAAGTGGTCAGGTTCAGAGTTGCCAACTTTTTTTCACTTCAGAGCACAGCTGCATGTCTGTGGAGTTCTGTAATTCTTTTCCTCCACCCAAACGCTTTCTGTTGTTAGTGGAAGCACCTGTGGGCAGCCTCAGACTGAGAGGAGGAACAAGGCGAGGGGATTGTTTCCCCACTTTCCTCCACAGCAGTTTGTCCATTCAAAAATCACATACACTCCCCCTTTTGCTTTTCCACCTTAGAGATGAATCAATATAATTTCTATATCTTGTATTTCATGAGGGAAAAAGTACCTGGGGAAAAAAATAATAATGGAATGGCATGTTATATGTAATTTTGCCCTAATTGTACACACAGTTCTGTGCACACTGACACATGATGAAGTTAAGTGCAGATCTCAACTGAGCTTAAATAAAGGTCCTTTAGGAGTTGGTCCTAAAGATGCAATCCTAACCAGAAGTCAGGCCAGCACAGTTAGGCCAGCGAAGTTTGGCCCGCACAAGGGACATTGTAAAGTATGTTTGGAGGACTCTCGGAGTCAGAGAGGCCAACACACAGACGTGCGCCATCCACCCTGACTCCGAGAGTGGTCCAAACACGCCTTACGTGGGACCTTGTGCTGGCCAAACTTCAGGTTAGGATTGCGCTCTTTGTTGCTATCCAGGTCCCAGCAGGGCTTATGCTGCGGCAGCCACAGCTTTGGCAGCAGCAAGTGCCTGCTGGGGTCTGGGGGCCCACCAGCATGACATCTGCTGGCAGAAAGGCCTGGTGGCCCCCCCTTCTGCCACGGTGGCCCAACCAGCACAGCAGGAGACGGCAAGTGGGCTGCTCCACCCAGCCTCCAGCTTTGGGACACAGGGGAAATGTGGGCGGAGTACAAAGAGGAATAGGGGCATCCATCAGGGGAGCAAGGGGCAGGAGGAGGGCAGGATCCTGCGACTGACCTTATCCTACCGAGGAAGGATGAAGAGGAGGGTCCAGGCGGGGCTGACAAACCCGCTATAATCAGCAATGGGACCTGCAAATTGAGGAGGGGAACGCTGGGCAGGACTTACGCGGGACTTCCACATGATTGGCTGCCCACCCACAGTGTTCCGCAACTGCCCTGGCCTTGGGGGGCTGCCCCCGGCTGGCCCCACCGCTGCTCACCCAGGCACCCAGCACGCCCCCCACCTGTCCCAGCAGGAGCCCCCCCCCCCGAGGCCAGGGCAGCCGCGGAACGCTGCGGACGGGCTGCCAATCATGTATAATGCAGGAACAGGTCACAGATGAAAGTCAGTGGTAGTGAGGAGGCTGGCCGGTCCGTGAGTCTCCTGAGAGCCACAAGGGGGAGAACGTGATACAGCCCCATTCCCCATAGCCTGTCTGAGGCCTTTAACTCTGGATCTGGAATGGGTGAGTCACACCCTTCGCTTGGCAGCCATTATCTTCCATTGGACCCCATTGAGCCCCATGACCCTGGGGCAGCAGGTGCCCCCCCCCACAACTGGGACAGACAGATGAATTTTTTTTTTACCTTCCCACTTTGTGTTTTAGAAGAACAGTGGGTGCTAAATCATCAGATTCCGGTTTACATCTCCTCTGTGTACCTTTGAAACACTGCTCAACTTTCAGATAAATCCGTTAAAGCCTGCAATTATTTTAATGAAATAAGCACCTTCTTAAATTACAATTTCTTAAATCTCTACGGCTGCAACCCTTTGCATAGTTTCCGAGGAGTACGTCCAACTGAACATATTGGGACTAGACGTATTTCTGAGTCGACATGCAGATGGGTTACACTGTTAGGAAAGTAATTTGAAATAGAACAATTTATTATGGATGTAACAAGGCATTTTTATATGTATTAATTTTATATTAAGCTAGTCTGCCAGAGCAGAAAACACCACAATTAGACTAAGTGGAGAAATAAGGAACCTTTTTTGGGGGGAAGTTAAATGATTTAATATCTCTTTTTATTTCTGTTTTTACATCAGGTGACATCCAAGCAATCGGGGAAAGATTAATGTTGTCTGAGCAAATTAGAACACCCCCCCCCCAAAAAAAAACCCTCTACTTCTGGTACAGGCATGCCTAGGTATCCTCTGGGGTTCCGTTCCGGACCCCCCCCCTACCCGTGGATACCTGAAACCATGAATACTGGAGAGGGAAACATCAGCGGTTTTGATGTAATAAGGTAAAAAAAACGGAATGTGTTTTATGCTCCCCTATCTTTTTAATAGGACGTGGTGGCACAGTGGGTTAAACCGCTGCTGCTGGGCTTTCCGACTGGAAGGTTGGGAGTTCAAGACTGCATGACGGAGTGAGCTCCTGTTGCTTGTCCCAGCTCCTGCCAACCTAGCAGTTTGAAAGCACCTAAAAATGCAAGTAGATAAATAGGGACCACTTTAGTGGGAAAGTAATGGCGTTCCATGCGCTATGGTGTAGTCATGCCGGCCACATGACCACGGAAGCTTGTCCTAGGACAAAACGCCGGCTCTACAGGCTTTGAAACGGAGATGAGCACCGCCCCCTACAGTCAGTCACGACTAGACCATTCGGTCGTGGAGAAACCTTTACCTTTACCTTATCTTTTTAATATAATAGGCATCTCAGTATCCAAGGTGTCAGTGAATAACTGAAATCAGCAGATATGGGCAGCGCAATCCCATACCCCCCTTAGCACTGGAGCCGGCCGAACGCTGAATGTGCCATAAAGCGCATCCGCGTCAGCACTATGGGGCTCGGCCAGCGCAAGTGGCAGCGCCAACGCTCAGGTGCTATAGCAACCATCGGCAGCATCGGCCTTGTGCCAGTTGAGCACTGGTGTTGCTCGGTCGGCACAGGGCCTCCACAAGGGCATTTCAGAGGCATTCCAGGGGCATAACTGGGTAGCGCAGCGGGCGGAGATGGTGGTTATGGCGGCCCTGATTCAAGCCGCTCCTGTGCACATTCCTCTGCACCTGCTATTTTGCCGGCGCAGATCCGAGCACGCCCATATGGGTGACTGGGGCTTATGCGGGTGCAAGGGGGAAACCTCCCCTTGTCCTGCATGTTGCTGCTGCTGCCTCCGAATGGGCCTGTGGATATGGTCCCGCTATGTTGGCCTTACAAGGCTGGCATAAGGTAGGATTGCGCTCTGAGGCACATGAACCAAACTGAGGCACATGAACCATCACCTGCTATGCATGACCCCACTTGTTTACATCACTGAGAGCACAATCCTAACCTGGAATTAGGCCGACACAGTTAGACCAGCAAAGTTTGGGCGGCACCAGGGAGACAGTAAAGCATGTTTGGACCACTCTCGGAGTCAGAGAGGCCAGCACGCACATGTGAGTCATCCCCCCTGACTCTGAGAGTGCTCCAAATGTGCTTTACAGTGTCTGTTGTGCCGGCCAAACTTTGCTGGCCAAACTGTGCCGGCCTAACTCCAGGTTAGGATTGCGCCCTGATTTACGTGCCTGGAAGTGAAAATGCAACCGAGCACCTAAGAGCTTCTGCAGCTTTAATGATGAGGCTGACTTTACACATACAGAAGATGGAAGGAAGGGCTGTACCACTTTAGACTGCAGGAAGGAAATAACATTTAATGCTTCTGTTAAATGTGTTTTTTTTTTAAACCAACCCACACATAACACTCCCTGGATGTAGAAATCCAGCCCAGCAGAGAAGGGGCTCTCTTCCTGCTGTGCTTGCATAGAGCAAACCTGCCTACTGTTGCAAAGACTCCCCCATCACTGGAAGCCTGGAGGGCTGCTTGGGAGGGAGGTCTTGGTGGCTTTTTATGTGGGGACATTAATAAGCACAATGGGGACTCAGCGTGAACCACAGCCTGCCACCAAGTCTGCAGATTTAAAAGGTCTCCAATCGTCAAGCACACAATCTACACACTTACTGAAACAAAACCCCTTATATTCTCACAAAGCTGTGCACAGGGGGCTGTTAAGCTGCACAATTCTATTAAATCAATAAGACCAATGCTGTTTAAAAAAAAAAGGAAGAAGAAGAAGAAGGGGAGAGAGAGCACACACAAAAATTCCTGTGACATTTTTAAAGGGGAACCGCGACAACTAAGTTCTGCTTTTTGGTTTTTTTTTACAATTTCCAGATATATTTATTGTGCGCCCAGTCAGCCATGACAAGAAACAGCGGCAAATTTGATATGCCGTCGGAATTGTAATCAATTTATCAGTACATCAGTCATGTGTCCTTGGAAGTAACTTCCACCATGTTCAATGGGGCTTTTTGAAAGGGGTGGAAACAGCCAACTGGGGCAGAAGACAGAGGTAGCGCCAGAAGTAAGCATGGGGCAGAGGGGAAAGGTGTTCTGCTTCTGGGACTAACAAGGGTCAGCTGAAGGCCGGTCCTGATGGCGGGTTCAAAAACTTGCCGAAGTGGTAGGAGCAGGGAACACAGGGGTGCAAGACAAATGGCATCACACAGGTGAACTGATAGCCACTAAGAGCTAGAACTACAACAAATCAGGTGGAGAAGGGGTGGCTCTGAGCACTAGGCAGTCCACCACAAATGACTAGTGAGCTGAGTTTGGTTTGAGAGTACCATGAGCCAGATTGGGACCCCTGCTCTTTGAAATTAGGAAGTATAGTACCTTAACCTGCTGCTGCTGCTGTGATCTTTTACAGATGATATCAAAATGGAAAAGAGCCCCGAGACAAATAATTTTCCCCTTCTTGCCCTTCCTCACTGCTGGCCCCCCATGAAAATCTGAAGGAAAACACTTTTCAGGCACTCAAACCGCATTCCTCGACACACTCAACAGGGATCCACTGAACACGGTGGGACTTACTTCTAAACAAACATGCATTGAATTGTGCTACCAGACTGTTTTTTTCATTATCATCTATATATATAAAAATGAACGTGGGTGTGTGTGTGGGTATGCGTGTATGTGGGTATGTATGTTCTGCATAAGCTCCTCCACCCCTTGACCGATCGCCACGAAACGTGGCACACACGTACCTTGCGGCCTGGCAAAAAATACTGCGGGGGGTCAGACCCCCCTACAGCCCCCCGTTTTTCGGGGAGGGGGGCCAGATCGTCAGGAACCAAGGGCATTGCATTGGACTAGAGGTCTGCTGCCACCCTGTGGTCACAAACGATTCTGCAGGTTATGTGGTGGGACTGCAGTAGCTGAGCTGATACACGGGGATGAATCAAAAGCGAAAGTGAAACTACTGCCCACTCCCTGAGTTCCCCAGGCTTGAAACAGCATGTTCCAGACAATTCCAGCACCCAGTCCGATCTTAGAGGGACATATTTCCACACAGCTAACTGGCCAGCTGTTCCCGTTTCTCAGACTTCACTGCTATCCTGCCACATTGCCTCCAGACAGTAAGTGGGACAGTTTCCTTTCGCTCTCTTACTTGATTGTGTACCTGTTTCCTTACATGTGACACTGCAGATAGAATTCATTCCTTCTCCTAATAGAGCCTCAGGATCCTTTGTCCCCCGGGCAACGCCGGGTCACAAACAGCTAGTAAATATATATTTATAAAAAGCATATGGACCCATTGACGTTTAGGATTAATGTGAAATACAATTATTGTTCTTGCTGAAATCTAACACAAGGGATCAAGCTTGCCCTTATCCGACGCATGCACTCTGTGTCTTCTGTTTCCCCCACCACCAATATTTCGTCTCGGGCCACCTCTGCAATCATTTCTCAGTGGAGTTTTCTGCACTGGGAGCAACTGGCTGGGAAGAGGGTGGGACGGGACAATTTCCTTCGCCTTGCAATTTCCTCTCCCTGCTTGCAAAGCATGGGCTGTGGGAGACGGGCGTTTAGTGCCACAAGTCCTCTGCCTTAGAGCTAAAAAAAATTCCTCTCCCTTATCTGTGGGGACAAAAAAAGATTTCACAATGCATAAGCAGTGATGTGTTTTTTGGAAGCTCGACGCACTTCCAAAGAGTTAAAAGTGAGTACATTCCAAAGTGGGGAAAAATGAAGTCATTAAATTCTCAAAGCAGCAACACAGATCTCAGGAAATAAAAAAGGACTTATGGGTCATTACACAGATAAAATCCATCTCAGTCTGGTGCCACATCATTCAGCGGAGAGAAATACCAGAGCTTGCAACTTATTTCCAGCGAATGTGATATCGCTAAGCAAAATCTCCCGCAGTGTTATGAAGAGGGGCTCAGGTGGGACCACAGAAGTGGTAGAAACAGTACTGGGATGGAGAACAGTTTCTGGCTTCCACAGAACGCAACACCATCATGTCCCTGTTATGATGCTCATTTGGGCATCAGGTTTCAGCCACAGACACTGAAACAAAGATCCAGGGGACCCTCTGGAAGCCTTTAAATGACAAGCTGATTTGTGGGATAGCTATTGAAATCATTTCAAATGTGTGGGTTTTCTTCCCCATATAAAGGAAAGCTGAGACTCAGGGTGCAATCCTAACCTGGAGTTAGACCGGCACAGTTAGGCCAGCAAAGTTTGGTCACTGTAAAGGGACACCATAAAGTATGTTTGGACCACTCTCAGCATCTGAGAGGCCAGCACACAGATGTGCACCATCCTCCCTGATTCTGAGAGTGGTCCAAACATACTTTACTTTCCCCAGTGCCAGCCAAACTTTGCTGGCCTAACTTTGCCCGCCCAACTCCAGGTTAGGATTGAACCCTCAGTAACTTTTTCTATTAAATTCCAGAAAGGAAAAGCCTATGGCTTCAACTTGAAGTTTCTTAAAGGCAATGGATTTCAATATTTATGAATTATTGGGTTTCTGAAAGCAAACCATGCAGCCAAATTTGCCACAGCAAAACAAGTTGGGAGACTAGGACTGATTGGGAGACTAGGCGGGAGAAAAGATTGTACATCGTTCTAACAATAGAAGGGCTCTCTCATTAGCCCTCTGTAACGTCATTCCATCTGCAGTGCTTTGGGGTAGATTTACCAGGATTCCTTACCAAGACAGACTCTGTCCCTGTGATAAGGCTGTCGTTGAATCAATTGATCATCTTTTTACATTGCCCCCTCCACAAAGAGGCTAGAGAGAAATTCCTTAACCTTCTTCTCCAGAGATGTCACCATGGGTCCGATCCTGAGATTTTTTTCTTTAGAAGATCCTTATTTTATTAATCAGTTAACTATGTTTATTGCTAGTATTGTTAAGTCTAATTCTGCACGAGTTCTCAGGACTTCCCCTACTAGTGAAGAATCTTGTTGAGTGTTTGCCTTTTTTTCCATTATTTTATGCCGTTATATTGTTGTTAATTGTTATGTGGCTTATATGCCAATAAAGGTATTTTGATTTGGATTGTACATCATCTTGTGTTCAATTGTGAAAGAAAGGATAAACCAGGGTCTCCAGACTTTTCAAGTATGAGGGCCACATCATATATTGTACAGATTCTTGTGGGCCAAAAAAAAAGAATCAATTTTATAAATGAATTGTTTTATTTGGATTTTTTTTTTTTTGTAATCAACATGATATTGATTGCTGCTAACTGGGCAAGAGGCACTTTTCCAAGTGGTGTTAAGAACATAAGAACATAAAAAAAGCCTTGCTGGATCGGGCCAAAGGTCCATCTAGTCCAGCTTCCTGTATCTCACAGTGGCCCACCAGATGCCTCAGGGAGCACACAAGACAACCAGATACTTGCATCCTGCTGCCACTCCCCTGCACCTGGCAATTTAAAGTAGACTATTACCCTTGCACCACCCCCAAGGAAGACACCAGACTGAGGTTGGGGTTTAACTTTATTAAGCACAATGTAAATCATGTAACCTACTGAACACCCATCCCTCCCTCGCTAGTCTGGGGTAGGCAAAAAAAAAAAAAAACTGCCATCCATACTTGGCCAATTTGGATGAAAGAAACAAATTTCTACCCGGCCCTCATGATGAGCGACCAGCTAATCTCAGACTGGACATACCCATCATAGCTTGTAACCTGTAATGGAGTTTTCCTCCATAAATTTATCCAATTGTCCCTGTTCACCCCAGTGCAGTGTCTTTTCTAGTGGCTGTTGCTGGTGGTGTTCTGCATTTTTTAGATTGTGAGCCCTTTTGGGACAGGGAGCCATTTAATTTTATTATTATTATTTGCTTGTAAACCGCTTTGTGAACTTCACGTTGAAAAGCAGTATATAAATACTTTTGGATGGATGGATGGATGGATGGATATTTACAAAAAAACAACAATGCCAGTGCTTAAACTGAGGAATGATATATAACAAGTAAGAATGTCAAACATTTCAAGTTGCTCCAAGCCGGATAAAATCTTGTAGTGGTCCAGATGTGGCCCTTGGGCCATAGTTTGGAGATCCCTGTAATGAACCCAACAAGTTTCCTGTGGATATTTCAGCCTTTAAAAAGAGATTAACAGGAGCTGGTAATAGTTACATTTTTTTGGTGAGAAAATTTTTCTTTAAACCCAGTTGGCAACATGGGACTCAAGTTCAATGTACAGCTGTGCCCCGGTATCCACTGATTTGGTATCCCCAGTTTCAGTTATCCACGGATACTGGGAAGTCTATTAAAAAGATAGGGGAACGTTTAAACAAAGCTCTTTTTTAACCTTGCTGCAAAACCACTGATGCTCCCCTATCCTTAAAAAAGGCGTTCCCAGTATCCACAGTGGGGTCCAGAACGGAACTCCAGCAGATACCAGGGCATGCCTGTACTGCATTTTGACTTTTGTATATCTGCCTGCTGCCTTTTATATCTTTTGCTTGAGGATATGAATCTGGGTTTTTCTGGGTCAACAGCCCAGTCCTGAGCTGCCTGGCCACAGCGGTAGCCTAATGGCTACCAGTGCAGACAGCAGCAGCTGCCAGGGGCTCCTCAGGAGGACATTTGTCCCCTTCTCCTGGGGGAAGCCCTGCCACCCACAATGGGGTCCCTTGACTCAATGCTGGCTATTTTGCTAGAGGTGACTAGAGCAGTTCCATGTTGGGCTGCCCAGTTCAAGATGGAGCAGTGGATCCGGCAGTAGAAGCCACTGTCAGGTCCCACCCCTTCATGGGCTGGTGCCTCCCTTCCTCCTCCCCAGTCCCCCCCCCCGCCTCAAACCGGCTAACTGGCGGCAGGCACTGCTGGAGCACCGAACACTCTGTCTGCCCACTTTGGGCCCAAGCGCTAATATAACGCCGCCCCAGTGCGAATGGTGCAATGTTACAGACGTGCTTTAAGGCACGTTCACAACTTGTTTAGCCAGAAGCACACACATACCAGTACACATATCAGGAATGTGGTGGCGCAGCGGGTTAAACTGCTGCTGCTGGGCTTTCCGACCGGAAGGTTGGGAGTTCAAGACTGCGCGACAGAGTGAGCTCCCGTGGCTTGTCCCAGCTCCTGCCAACCTAGCAGTTCGAAAGCACCTAAATGCAACTAGATAAATAGGGACCACTTCGGTGGGAAGGTAACGGCGTATAGTCATGCCAGCCACATGACCACAGAAGCTTGTCCTTGGACAAAACGCAGGCTCTACAGGCTTTGAAACTGAGATGAGCACCGCCCCCACAGTCGATCACGACTAGACCATTCGATTGTGGGGAAACCTTTACCTTTTTACACACATACCAGCAGCAATAAGGGCCTTAGGATTGGGCCCTAAGTCAAACAACTGAGCCACAGCATCTCACTGGCCCTCCATTTGGATGTACTGTTTTGTCCTTTAGGCCAAGATCCACTTTGGATGATTCAAAGAAGTGATCAGAGGAGAAGACTGAATGACATGCACTTCTCTGCCACACTTTCACAGGACCTAGAAATGTAGGGAGAGGAAACGTATGCCATGCCTACTTCCTCCAGCCCCACTCTGGACTGCCTGGAGTGGAACAGCGAACCTGGAATATTAATGCAGCGGGAACATGATGAGATGCAAATGTAGCCATTGCAATCCTAAGGATGGACACAGTCATTGCCCAATATCCCCCATGTCTTTTTCATTGGCGCTCATGCAGAAGAACTGAAAATGCGTTTTTCAAAAAAAGCCTAGGCTTTGTTCGTCTTAGCATCAAGAACAGAACCTTTTGCAATCACGTTTTGCCAGTCGATAAAGCAAACAAAAGAGGGGAGGAAAGACCAAAAAGAGGAAAGCGTAATTCAACCCTAAAAGCTTTCCAGTAGACCAAATTGATATTGATGCTGATGGGAGTTCCATGCATAAAAGACCCCAAGATATTTCATTTTCCCAGGAGCACGGAAGGTTTTACAACTTATTACACTTGCTTTTTGAAGGTCATCAGGCAAATGCTTGATCATTTTCTCAGTCCAAACGTTTGATCGCTTTCCCAGAAAGTCAGATTTATTTATTTTTTTGGCTTGATAACTAACCAGTGGTTATGCCTTTAAAAAAAAAAAAAAAGGATAATGGGACTTTTAGGCTGACAGTTTGCTTCCCATGTTCAAGGCAGCTCCTTTTGCTTGTGGGCAATTAAATCCCATGAACTCACTGGAATCCTGAGGAATGTGTGCATTTATTAATAAAAGAACCATCATTAGGGTTGCCAACATTAGAGAATGAGGAACTGCGTGGACCTGGAGATGTGCTGGCCCAGAAAGGGCCGCTAGGCCACATCCAAGCTTCCGTCCACAGGCCACACGGCCCCGATTCGGGCTGCCCAGCTTGTTCGGAGTGGATCCAAGAAAGCCCATTGGGGTGGCTGGCACCTACCCCAGGGCAAGGTTGCAAATGTCCCCTTGCCCCTGTGAGGCTCCAGCCAGCTCCTGTCTTGTGCTGGATATGGCACAGGCCTGCCGGCCTTGCCGTTCTGACGTTAAGTTAGGATTGTGCCCTAATTAGAACTGAAATTGCTTATGGCCAAAATGTCAATAAAGGTGTCTTTTTTGAGACACTGGACTGGTTCCGACATTACATTAAATCAGTGGTGTCATTCAAATGATTTAGGAACAGGAACTCACTTTTAATTGGCACTTGTCGGGAACCCGGAACCAGCCACGGAGCCCGTTAGGATCCGGAACGCCCGTTCTGGTCCGTTCCCCCTGAATGACATCACTGCCTTCGCCCCCCTAGGAATCTGGAGTCGCTCCCTTTAACTCTCTGAGTGCCGGCCAACCAAGAAGAAAAGGTCTTTGCAGAGGAATTGGGAGGGGGGAGGAGGGAGAGTGAAGTGGGCGGAGTCAGCCCTAATTTTAACTAGTGGAACTGAGTTCCCCCGCGTTCCCCCTGCATGACATCACTGCATTAAATCCTGATCTACTGTTATGAGTATTCACCACAGACAAATGGCAGAGAGACACACAACCCACAGGCCTGATCAACCTGTGACCCCTCAGGCCAAATGCAGCTCATGTCTGCCCTCCACAGCTCTGCTGCTCCTTATGCTGTATCTGGCAATAAGGGGGCCAAATCCATTTGATACTAGGGTGACGGAAAGAAGGCCACGCTCCTGCACCTGGCCTAGCAATTCTTGCACCCATCCTAATCACTTACTTCCTAGTGCAACAGTTCACTGGATCAGTCTGGAGGAGAGAGAAAAAAAACCTATATGCGTAATCTCCTGGTGAGACTCTAAGGAGCTGCAAATATTACGGACACCTCAACCGGAATGCGGAATCACTAACAGAAACCATGTTCTCTCATTCCTCTCGCCCGAGGGACCACTTCATCAAACGACTTCCACATGGTACACGGGCAATCCAAAAGAGGGTGTTTTTGTGCCTAACGAATGCGCTGAAACAAGTCAGCAGCAAAAGCTATGAATTTAAAATACGACCCCATGCCTTGCAATGCACACGCACACTACACAGCCACATTTTTACACCCAAAAGCACAAAAAGCAAAGATTAAGGCAAGACCCATCTTACAAACAAAGCAAAGCAAAACACCGCAGTGGAATGATGAGAAAACCGGACAGCTGTGGCTGCGATCCAAGGAACATCAAGACTGGAGGGGGCCTGCTTTGTGCAGCGATTCGGAGGGGATCAGGCCCTCAATAAAGCCGTCTCTTTCTCAAAACTCTGTTTGAAGCCTCCATTACTGGCAACAGTTCAATGTCTCAATAAAATCACTGCACACTTAGACACAAAAAAGAAGCCCAGATCATCTCTCTGTGCATTTCTTCCTCAAGCCAAACTCCAGCTGCGTTCACATTTAAACAGGAGTCCCAATCCTCTCCAGCCATATATCAGACCGATCACCCCCTCTCTAGTCTTTATTTCAGTTGGTTTACTTATGCACGGTATGCCCATATACCGTGGGCTTGGAACATCCGCTGATTCAGAACATGCGGAATTAAGTATACCTGGGTTCCAAACCCGCAAAGGAAGATCACACCTGGACACTCTGAACCCAACTGGAGTTGGGCTCTGGTCAAGTCCGGATGGTTTACTGAGGCCCAGAGAGGCCTCTGCGGGCCTCAGAATGGCCATGAGGGCCGAAAAAACCGCTACCTTTTTGCCCTTATAAGGCCTTCTGAGGCCTGGGGAAAGCATCACCTTATAAGGCCTTCTGAGGCCTCACCTCCAGGCCTCAGCAGAGCCTCCAAAGGTGAGGGGAGCTCTGAGGCTCTAAGGGGGAGCTACGGGGGCCCTGAAACCCACATATTTCAGTTTCCAAATCCGCAGGGGTTCCTGGAACAGAACCCGTGCGGATAACGCAGGCCCACTTTATATTGTGCTTTTAGTCAAAACAGAAACAGAATTATAGGACGGTACCTTATATCGGTGTGGGACGTGGTGGCACTACGGGTTAAACTGTCGAGCTGCTGACAGGCAGGTTTGGCAGTTTGAGACCACGCAACCGAGTGAGCACCCGTTGCTTGTCCCAGCTCCTGCCAACCTAGCAGTTCGAAAGCACCTAAAAATGCAAGTAGATAAACAGGGACCACTTTGGTGGGAAGGTAACAGCATTCAGTGTGCCTTGGTGTATAATCATGCCGGCCACATGACCACAGAAGCTTGTCCTAGGACAAACACCAGCTCTTTGGCTTAGAAACAGAGATGAGCACCGCCCCCTACAGTCGGTCACGACTAGAACATTCAGTTGTGGGGAAAACTTTACCTTTTTACCTTATACTGAGGCAGACTGAAGCATAAGCCACAGCCCTCGCCGTAAAGTGCATAAAAGATACATCTAACCAATAGTGAAGGAATACTAAAATGAATAAAACCTACATAGTGTAGCATCAGGTTGCAGAATAAAAACCTTCAGACACAGGGAAATCTTTACCTGCTATCTAAAAGTGGCCACAGAGGGCCCCAGCTGGATTTCCTAGGTAGGGTGTTTTATAAGTAAGATGTCCACACTGACATCTTTGCAACCTACCAAGAGAATTGCTGTCAATGACAGGCAAGACAGCAGGGCTTCTGCAGCAGATCTTAAGGCCCTGGCAGGTTCATACAGGAGAAGGGGTCGTTAAGACAACTTAATAAAAAGCCGAGACATCACCCTGCCAACAAAGGTTCGCATAGTCAAAGCGATGGTTTTCCCAGTAGCAATGTATGGCTGTGAGAGCTGGACCATAAGGAAGGCAGAGCGCCGAAAAATAGAAGCTTTTGAATTATGGTGTTGGGGAAGACTCTTGAGAGTCCCCTGGACTGCAAGGAGATCCAATCGGGCAATCCTACAGGAAGTCAAGTGTGAGTTCTCCTTGGAAGGACAAATACTGAAGCTGACTTTAGAAAAGACCCTCATGCTGGGAAAGATTGAAGGCAAAAGGAGGAGGGGGCGGCAGAGGATGAGATGGTTAGAGAGTGTCACCGAAGCAATGAACATGAAATTGGGCGAACTCTGGAAGCTAGTGAGGGACAGGGAGGCCTGGCGTGCTGTGGTCTGTGGGGTCGCGAAGAGTCGGACATGACTTAGCGACTGAACAACAACAAAGGCAATCAGGTTCCAGATCACTTAAATCTTTAACGAAGCTTCCTTCCCCCACACTCCTGCCTCAGCTGCAGCAAAGTCTTGCTGTACTCCTGCCATATGTCTGAGAATTTACAAGAGAATGCCTGCATGTTTTCCAGTTTTGCTCCACTTCCTTAAAGGACGGAAGCCTACTTTTAAAAACGAAATGAAACGAAAGGTGGGATTCTTTTAGGAATGAATACTGCCCTAACTACAGGGCAGAAAGGGAATAGAAGCAGACAAAGGGACTGGTTCTTACAACTCTGTTTTGAAAAGCTGGAATAAACTGTCTTTTGATTCTGCCCAACCCTCACATTAAATCATCCTTTGACTTGATCCTAGTTCAAATTATCATTTAAATGACTGATTACTGTGAATAAGCCATGGCAAGCTTTGGGTTCTCAAGTTCGCCCTCCTGTTTCTTCCTCCTTTGCATGTGATGGGAGGAGGTTGCAATTTTCCACTTTCAGTTTTGAATAAGTAAAGGGTAAGGCTTGAGGCAATTAGTTATCTGATCTCCCCACCCCCCTTGTTTTCACTGGAGGATCAGTGGGATCCACCAGAAACTAGGTCACGACCCACCAAGTGGGTTCCAAACTGCAGTTGGAGAAATGCTGGGTCAGCTTATTATCTGAAGTGGGCATTGCAACCACTATTTCAAATTGCAACTGTGAAGTTTTAAAAAATATTCCTCTTTTGCATACAAAAACACAGGGTGCAATCCTACTGTACTCTTGGGCCAACGCATGTCACTTCTGTTGGCCCAGTGCTGTCGCAAACATGTAATGTCGTAAGGCACGTCTGTGCCTGTGGGGAGGGCACGGGGCCATTGTGGGGTGTCATGCCAACTAACGGATGCCCCAGAGCCAGGGCAAAGCATCCGCACTGGCCAAGTTCAGCCAGTATGAGGCTTGGGGAGGGGGAAAGGGGTGGAATGGTATGGGGGAGGATGGAGAGAGGGCAGCCCCATGGGCAGGCTGGCTCAGGGATGGGGGTGGTGTATGGATCTGGCCATTAGGCCGGATCCTAACCACGGGTCAGGTAAGCCCAGCCGGCTCCTCAAATTTGCACCAGCATTTTTGTTGGCACAGATTTGAGGAGCCCCATAGGGTTGGCTGGGGCTTACACCAGGGTAAGAGGACAAAATTCCCTTACCCACAATGAGCTCCAGCATCTTCACAGTCTGTGTGGGATGCAACACCGGTTAGGATTGGGCTGACAGTCTAAGAATTGGGATGCCTTTCTTGATAGCTATTCCAGATAAAGGTAAAGGTTTCCCCACGACCGAATGGTCTAGTTGTGACCGACTGTAGGGGGCAGTGCTCATCTCCATTTCAAAGCCTGTAGAGCTGGCGTTTTGTCCGAGAACAAGCTTCCGTGGTCATGTGCCCGGCATGACTCTACACCGTAGCACATGGAACGCCATTCCCTTCCCACCGAAGTGGTCCCTATTTATCTACTTGCATTTAGGTGCTTTTGAACTGCTAGGTTGGAGGAGCTAGGACAAGCAATGGGAGTTCACTCCGTCACGCAGCAACAGTGGATTAACTTGCTGCGCCACCACGTCCCCTATCTATTCCAGATATATATATAAAAACGGACGTGTGTGTGTGTGTGTGTGTGTGTGTGTGTGTGTGTGTGTGTGTGTG
>JAJKFI010038434.1:0-37220 GCA_029204185.1 Lerista edwardsae | reverse complement strand
TGATTGATTGATTGATTGATTGATTGATTGATTGATTGATTGATTGAGAATGCCAGATGCAGGGGAGTGGCAGTGAGATACAAGTATCTTGTTGTCTGGTGTGCTCCCTGAGGCATCTGGTGGGCCATTGTGAGACACAGGAAGCTGGACTAGATGGGCCCTTGCAAGACTTTTCTTACAGAGCCAAGCACCCATCCCGACTTTCCCAGACTGCTTTGCAAACATACTCATTGCATTTAAAAAAGGTTTACCGCAGAATAACTTTAGTGAACTTGAGTCCATTAAAGCTCCTACCACAACATATCATTCTGTCTTTAAGGTATCCAAAGTCTGTTGTTGCTGTTTTGTTACAACAGATGAACATGGCTACACCTCTGTCAAAGTTGACACAAACAAAACTATTGGTAATGTGTGTAGCGCATTTGGACGACCAAGAGCCTCGCAAGAGGATAGTGTGTGGCACCTGCAACAGCACAGGGAGGCCTGGGGAGATTCTGAAGGATCCAATCACTTAAGTACGCCCTGTAGATTTCCCAAAGATCTTGAATTGACTTTTGGTAACTGGTTTCAGAGAATTGGGGCACATCACACGCTTGGCTCTGGCCTGTAGATTCCAAAGTCTAGGACCTTCTGCTGTCCCAATACTAGGGGAACCTCTGCAGTCCCAATACTAGGGGAATCAATACTAAGGGAAACATTTGAAAGTGGTTTGGGCACCCAGGAACATGACTCTTGTACTTATCGACAAATCGTGGTCTGTGACATGCCTATGGTCTACTGAGGCCCCCTACCAACAGGCAGCCTTTCCAAATTAGTCAAACTATGTGTTGTGCAGCTCCAAGAAGCCTGAGAAAGAATTAAAACTGAAAGCCAGAACCTCTGGAGTCTAGATCCAAAAATACCATCAAGCTTAATGTCATACAACCAAAGAAGGTTGGTAAAAACATTCCTCCTAATAGAGCAAAGGGATGTGGATGAGAGAAATAAGAAGAAGAAGCTGGGGTGGGGAAGGCGACCTAAATTATCTTTACAAGAAATCTGAGTTTTATGAACCACTCTGTTGCTGAGTGCAAGGGGAAAAGCAAGGAGGAAATGTGCCTATATGTGTCTTTAAGCAAACACCAAAAAAGAGAGGTAGGAACCGCAAGAATGAAAATTGAAAACGGAGTCAAGAAACCAAACAGCATCCATGCCAGCATCCAAAACTCTGCAGTGTTATATATCAAAGGTTCCAATTATATGTCTCCTGGCAGCACCAAAGTATCATCACACAGGGGAATGAGAAGTATGAAGAAAAAAGGAGCACAAGACCACTGACACGGTGACTGCACGGAGTCGGCTCTGCTGAGTTAGCGAGAGACTTGGTGCAGAGACACAAAAAAAGTTAGAATGTAAACACTGAACACTTTAACTGTTTATTTAAATGCGGCTGCATGTTATGGGAGGCACATGCTGTGTGGAGTCCCCTAGGACTCCACCACAGAGAGGAAAAAGAGCATGTGTGCAAAAGGGAACCATTTTGAAGGAATAGTCAAGCAACTGGAGGATGCCAAAGCCGTTGTGGCTTCTTGCTTTGGCTTTTACAGTGGTCCTCTCTAAAGACACATCTAAGTCATTTATAAACAGATGAAAAGAAGCCAAAGGGAAGGAACCTGATGACAATGACCCAGATGCAGTTGGGTGGTGGTGGTGTGCTGAACTGCAGGTGCCTCAATGTGCCATAGAAGCAGCCCATTCCTCCCCCCCCCCCACTCAAGCCATTCTGAGCGGCAACAGCAATGTGGAGGCCATGCAATTGCTACCCGGAATGGCTCTGATGGCAAAGGGCAGGGGCTGTTTCCACAGCATGTTGAGGCGCTTGCAATATTTAGCATGCTGTCTGCCTGCAATATTTAGCATGCTGTCCCCCCTCTGGCTATGCTACTGGCTGTATGAAACATTTAGGGCAGGCAGAAATGGAACAATATTCCAGTTCTCTGGGTTTCTGGTGTCTCCCTCTCAGGGCTAACAAGCAGGGAATACAAGACTTCACTGTGGCTATATCTGATGGGAGGAATTCTTTCATGGGAAGTGAGGAGGTGTGAACGACACAATCCCGGAGCCTGAGCCCCATCATTTAACCACATTTCAGCAGCATCACTCCTGCTTTGCCTGCAGAAGGTCCCAGGTGTGATCCTCAGGATATCCAAGTAGGGTTGGAAGAGATCCTTATCTGAAACCCTGGAAAGCTGCTGCCAGTCAATGTAGACAACGCTGTGTTAGAAAGACCAAGGGGCAGACTTTGAAGAAGGCCGCTTTCTGTGTTCATATGTCTTACAGGTCAAACAGTTGGCCTGTGGATGGAGAAGTCAGTACACCTCTCGCTCAAGCACTCAATTCCATTCGGTGATTTCATTTATAGTGAGGAAGAGCAAGCCAGCTATTCAATACCCTTTGTCATAGAAGTAGGTCCATAGCCACAGAAACCCAACTCAGGGCTGACAAAGAAACAAGAGGTGTTGTAGGGCAGTGTTTCTCAAGCTGTGGGTCACGACCCACTCGGTGAGTCATGACCTGATGTCAGGTGGGTCACGGTAAGCTGGGAGCAGCCATCTTGGAAGCTACAGACCTTACTCTTGCTATTTGCCTTTTGTGAGTTAAGTGTTAACAGTTTGAATTTGGAAGTGAGAGTTTGTTTGTTTACTGATTTAGTTCAGTGCTTTTACTGTCCTACCCTTGCTTTCTGTCAGGGGTGTTTCATGATGTTTTATGATTGATTTTTTGTGGGTTTTGGTTGCAGCAAACCAAATATTTCACGAGCACATCCACACTAACTTTAACTAGCTGCAAATTTTGGCCTTCTGCACTCTTTGCGAAAAGCAAACAGGGACGAGCCCAACACTACAATGCAGCATGAATTTATAGCGATTTCTCTTTTGAGAAAAAAAAAATCACAGCTCAAAAGCTGTAAATCCGCCACTTACGATCCACAGCTGTACACACTCCCAAGCCACATCCATTACTCACCTCCCCCGCATGTCACGGTGCAAGGGAAGAACTCCGTCTGTCTCCACTGGTGACTTATGGGTTGATAGAAAAAGAACTGGACCACGCTGTCTTTGGGGGCAGTGTACCTGGTCTAAAGAGAGTTCCATTACAACACATTTGTATACTGCACGCCAGCATGATATGGCCCATCATGGGATAATTCATATATAAAATATGACATAGAAAGCCACATGACAAAAGGCGGGGAGGGGGAATAAATTTGCACAGACAGAAAATTCAGCACAACGTAACTGAAAACAGACATTTTTTGGTTATCAAGTATTTGTTACATTGCCTTCCACTCTTCGTAACTGAGTCAGTGGTTCAAGTCAAATATTACCAGTACAGAGATGATGCTCTTCTTCATGTATCTGTGTGGGTTTGTTCCCACTCCCTTGCACCTGGCATACTAAAGTAGCCTACTACTAACATAAGGAGGTTGCACAACTCATCATGGCCTACAGCCCACAATGGACATTTCCTCCAGAAATCTGTCCAATCCCCTTTTAAAGGCACCAAGGCCAGACGATGCCGCCACCTCCTGTGACAAGGAGTTCCACAGGTTAATTACTCACTGGGTAAAAATGTATTTCCTTTTATTTGTTCTAACTTTCCCAACACTCAATTTTAGTGGATGTCCCCTGGTTCTGGTATCATAAGAGAGGAAAAGTCCTTTATAGAGTCCTTTATCAACTCTATCCCTTCCATGCATAATTTTGTA
Organism: Lerista edwardsae; assembly: GCA_029204185.1. NCBI lineage: Eukaryota > Metazoa > Chordata > Lepidosauria > Squamata > Scincidae > Lerista > Lerista edwardsae. The sequence goes on along the minus strand of JAJKFI010038434.1, from coordinate 33,472 downwards.
TGTTTCAATCATGTCCCCCCTCAGGCGCCTTTTTTCTAGACTGAAGAGCCCCAAACACTGCAGTCCTTCCTCATAAAAGAGATGCCCCAGCCCCATAATCATTTCCGTTGCTCTCTTCTGCACCTTTTCCAGCTTCACTATGTCCTTTTTGACATGTGGCGACCAGAACTGTACACAATACTAAGGACTCCTGCCTTGCTACACTTTTCTGGATTTCAGAGACTGATAGAAACACTTCTATTTTACAAATGCTTTTCAGGCTAATTGGTGATGTTGGAATGTAGTTGGAGATACGATTTTTTAAAATCTCTGTTTTTGTAGTTGGTAGTTTTAATTACATGCTTTAGTTGCATCAATCTAGTTGTATCGTTTATGCTACTTATGCCACCTCATTGGGTGGGGATCTGATCTTAGTGCTACACACCTTTAACAAAAGGGATTTAAGGAGTTGTTCAAACACACACTGGCTGGGGTGGGCTATGTTGGGCTCTTACTACCTCTACCCCACTGTGCCAAACCAAACGCCCTTTGCAGTCTGCAGTAGCATATTCAGCTTCCCTTCAATATCTCAACTTGCTAGCCTGCACTGCAAACCAAGTGGTCCACAATAGCTGCCCCTTTCCACTCCAAAAGTGAAGCAACTGCTCTATATATACACACACATTTGCAATGTGGTTTAGTATCTTGGGGATAACAGGTGGTCTGTAAATGCAAGTGCTTTTGAAGTTTAAAATGCTGGCAAGCTACAGGCATTCCTATTAGCTACCAAATGCGCTTCCCTGGATTAGAAGGATATAATTCAAAGGGCACTCTCCCATCTGGGCACCACATAAATACAGTATGAAACATTGGTGTTTAATAATCTTTCAGAGACACTGGAAGGAGACTGAAGATATTAGGCTAGTGTGGACCTTTTGTTCCTTTCAAACTGCAGTTAGCATTAATTTATTTCAATGGAGTGGGTAGATTTCTAAAAAGAGAATAGTCAAGGTTCTTGTCTTCCTGGAAGCTACATATTGGGCCAATGCACATCCAATGCTCCCAACTTCTTATCTGTAGTAAAGTTGTGCTATGAGATTATATGGTCGCTATTCAAAACTCTTCCTTCTCTACACAAATTATCTGATCTTTCCAATGCTGGACTTCAGGCATATGATTTATTCATGGTTAATGCAAACTAGGATTTTGTATGCAGAAAGGTAAAAGAATTTGAGGTTCTCTAGCTTAGCAAAAAGATGACTAAGGGCGCAATCCTAACCTGGAGTTAGGCCAGCACAATTAGGCCAGCAAAGTTTGGCTGAAACAAGGGACACTGTAAAGTATGTTTTGATCACTCTTGGAGTCAGGGAGGCCAGCACACAGACATATGCCATCCTCCCTTACTACGAGAGTGGTCCAAACACACTTTACAGTGGCCTTTGTGCCGGCCAAACTTTGCCTGCCTAACTCCAGGTTAGGATTACGCCCTAAGGGAAAATGTGGCCTAGATTTATAAATGTTATGAAGTTTTGAAAAGGATAACAATTTGAGGGTTTTTTTCTCTTTGGTCTCCTCCAGGTTTACATTAACCTGGTTTACATTAACCATGGTTAAGGTTGGTGTAAGATTAAGCATGGAAAAAGCCAATGATATAAGAGAAATTTGCAGAGAAAGGAAGTGTGTGATCCTGTAGCCTGCTCCCAATCTTTTAACCACAATTAAGGGACAGGAAATATTACTTTGCTGCCGCCTTGTAATTTATAGAAATAGGAAACTGCCTTGCATAGAGGTAGGTCACTGGTGCACCTAGCTCAGGCTTGCCGACACGTACTGGTAGTGGCTCTCCATGTTTCAGAGAGGAATTTTATCCTGCCCTCCTGGGAAATGCTGGTGACTGAACCAGGGTCGGTCTGCACACAGGGCAGGTACTCGACACTGAGCTGCAGCCTCTGTTTAGACCCTCTCTTCCATTACGTCACGCTTGCTCTCCTTTACATTCCATCCAAGGCTGTGCTTGGACACCTTCAGTGCCGTGTGCTTTCCTTATATTTACAGCGACTGGCTATATTAGCTTCATGTTGGCAGGCAGACGGTTCTGCATTTATACCACATGCTCACAGCAATGGAAAAAAGTTAACAGCAAAGCAATCATATTGCGATACGTAGGGTTTCCTCCAGGAAACAACCAGTACAAGAAATAATAAGACAGCAAAAATAAGACACACTCACACCCTGTGGTGTTGAACACCTGGGAAAGCTGGGCACCTCTTGCAATGCTTTCACAAAGCTAATCAACGAGAAGCTTATGCCCATTCCCCACTGAACAGCATTCAACTTGTTGGATGTGTGAAGTTTGATCTGCATTTATTCCCAACAAATTCAGTTTAAACTTCTGCTTGTGGTCTTTAAGTGTTTCTGTTCACATAAGGAGGGCATCAGCCTGATGAGAGCTGAAGCCAAGAAGTCAAAAGACAGAATCCTAAGATGTAAGGTAACGGGATGGAACATGAAGACTGAGTGGCAGAGAGGACTGAGGTCATGGATGGTTTTGAAGGGAAAGACAAGGAGCGGAAAGCATCATCAGTTTATGTCCCATGAGAGTGTAGCTTAAACAAACATAAAGACAGACCCCTGCCTTCAAAAACCTACCAGATGGCGGGGAAACAATGAAGGTGAGGCACGATTTTGTATAACTGTAGCTAAACTTAGGGGATGAGTCCTAAGGAGTTAAAGCCAAAGCTTACACAGAAAAGCTGGCAGCCCTCTATACTTTTTGGATTGCGATAAACATGTCAGAAAGGAGGCCAAGAGAAGGCACACTCAGCAGGCTTTTCCCACGGGATGCTGTCCTGAATTCCTCGCTCCCGTTTTATTCACTAGGAACTTAAGCTATGATGGAAAGCTGTCCGACATAACCCCAGCATCCAAGCCATGTCGTGTCCATTCAGTGATTAATTTCTAAAAATAAGAGGTTCAGGGGCACAGGGCTGCCTGGAATTCACACCTAGGCACTTGGCACAATCCTCCTACTTCATTATTGCTTCATATGTTCCAGGGGTTTAAATGGTTCCCAGGTCTCAACCAAGCTCTGCAAAGTGTCAGACAGGCAACATTTTTCCAGTTCTACCCAGAAATGTTAGCGGTTCAATCTGCACCCTTCTACCTGCACTGAGCGATGGTCTCTGCTCTATATTGGAGCCCCTTGTGGGCTGACTTGCCTGCATGAGGCAACATGAACTTGGGCCAGCAATATTGCTGGCGCAGGTCTGATTTCCCCACAGCAGTTGCTGGGGCTTACCACAGAGCAAGGGGACAAATGTTCCCTTATCCTGATAACTCTAGCAGCCAAAAATCCCCTGCAGGATACAATAGAAGCCAAGCTAGCTCTGTTCTATTGCCATGCAGGGACTTAGGAAGATTGGGCTGTTAGTCTGCTTGATATGGTTTGCTAGCACAAGGTACTTATCACCCTCAGGCCTGAATGCCTGACCCCTTCTAAGTCCTAGCATCTTCTCTCATTCCTTAAGGTTTTTTTTTTCTAAACAGTTATTTCAAGTGTGTTGGCAGACAGAACTCAGGCAACAAAGAAACACAGATCTTACCTTGATAATGAAATCTGCTCCTAGAGGCCCTTGGATTTTTATAGTTTCTCTCTCTGAACCCTTTTGAAATTCAACTGTTGTATTTTCAATGACAAATGTTCCAGGGGCACCAAAGCTGTGTTCTCCACTGTCTCCCTGCAGTGTTTTTGATTCAATTACTGAAACATAAAAAGAAACCCAAAACACAGTTCACTGGGTTTAGGTGAATAATTGCAAGACAAAAACGAAAACCAACAACCAGCAAACACAAAACACAGGTTGTAAAACGTGATGGAGACACAGGGCACAATCCTAACCAGCTTTCCAGCACTGGTTTAAGAGCAATGCCGCTCCAAGGTAAGGCAATGAACATTCCCCAAAAGGCCGCTGGAATGGGCCTGGCTTTTTCAACCCTCCTGCTGAATTGAGCGGATGCATTGGCCACCGAAAGCCACCGACATTTTTTCTTAGGCCTTGAGTTGTGTGCTCCTAAAAAAAAAAAAAAACAGGAAGGGAATCCTTTCTGATAGCATCATGGATTTTTTGTATGCAGTTTTCAATGACATTCTTCTGAAAATCCCAGAACGGCCATGATCTTCTGGTTTGTGGAATGAGTCCACGATTGATACTTCAGCAGAGTTCCATCTGTCAAGTATTACTCGGTCTGGGAAGATGTCCAGGAATGGATGTCTCATGGTTTCTATAGTCTGAGCGTGTGGTTTCTGACCTGCTTTGAAAGTTCAGCTGCACTGATCATCCTTCTGTGCATTACAGACCACTGCAGCTGTGGGCATGTGGGGGAACATCAGGTCATCATCAGAAATTTCCCATTCCTCACACAGTTTCAAGGATCCTAGTTAGCTCTGGGCTGGAGAATTTCTGACGCACCACCAGACCACTTGACAATCCTTGTTTGTTTGTTTGTTTGTTTTCCTTGCTTGTGGATAAGATCAACTTATTCTTGGTACAGAGTCCAATCTTTTTTTGGAGCTTCTACTCGATTGGATCCTATTTTGCATCGTCCCTCTTGTGCTATGTTCATAGTCCAAAGTAAAAGACAGGTGTATAATCTTAAAACATAGCAGGAAGCTTTATTGTGTGCGCATTCAGATGAAGATTCGAGTGAACCTTTTACTGAATCAATAGAGGTGTTTGAAAACGGTGTTATTTATTTTACTCAAAAGTAAACCCATTGTGTTCAGTAAGATTGAGGGCCTAATCCTATCTAACTTTCCAGTGCTGGTGCAGCTGTGCCAACAGGGCATGTGCTGCGTCCAGTGGTGGTGGGGGAAATCACAGAGACCTCCTCCAAGTAAGGGAACACACAGTATGTTCCCTTTCCCCAGGGCTGCATTCCAGCTGCACTAGCACTGGAAAGCTGGATAGGACTGGAGCCTTAGACTGGAATCCTATCTTATTCACCAGAAACAAACACCTAACTATATAGACCAAGCACCCAGGACACCAAAGTGAGACTTGTTCTGCTCTGTGCCGTTCCACCAGCTTCCATGGAGCATTTGTAACCAGACCACCACCTCCATCACAAAAGCTTCCGATGGGAAAGAGCCAGGAGAGCGACTTGGTGCAAATGCCTAGTCGGCAGGTATTAGAATCAGCAACTCCAAACAATAACACTGTTGACTGCAAGGCTGGCTTCCCATGCAAATCCCTTTACGACAATGTTCTTCAACCTTGAAATCATGACCCCAATGGGGTCATGAAGCCTCTGTTGTGGGGCCGCAGCAACTTACAGGAACAAAAAAGGTTGAAGACGTCTGGACTAGAAAACCAACAGGTAAAGGGGGAGGCATCTGGTGTACCCCTTCAGGTACCAGAGAATTGTGTTCCAGTTCTGCTCAGGGTCTTGGGAATTGGGCTGCAGTAGCTTTCGGTAGTGCCAGGTTTCATGGTAACATTTTCTGCTATCTCTAATAAGTATATTTGGTTATAGTGAACGGGAGTTGGGAGAGTGTAATGAGGGCTGGAAGTGTGCGGTGATGGAGGCAGAGAGTGGGCGGATGGGCTCCCAGGAGGGTTGTTTATTGGGTTTGTGGCACAGAAAAGGTTAAGACCACTGCTCTAAGACAGTGGTTCCCAAACTGTGGGTCGGGACCCACCAGTGGGCCGTGAGTCAATTTCAGGTGGGTCGTGAAGCTCCTAGAACAGTCATAGTGAAAATTATGGGATGCTAGAAAGGGGGAGGGCTGCAAAAGAGACAGCAAAACTGAAATTATAAAAAACGTAACTGCAAGCCTAACATGTCATGGCGAAATGCTGTCTTCTGAGGTCCTGGAAGAGACAAACCAACCAACAATGAATATTAAATTACTGTTTTCTGCAGCTGTCTGGAGTTTGCATCCCCTTCTTTTTGCTCATGGGAGGAAACATAACAGATTGGTGTGATCAGAAAGGCAACGTCCGCATAGACTGGAAAAATGACCCCTTACGGCCAGTGAACAGCCTTGGAAATCCCTAAAACGTTTGTATCTTTCAAAATGTCTCTTGCAATACATGGCAAAAATTCCATGAATAGCCCAAGGCAGCCTTATGAGCTATCTTGAGAGGGAACATGCCCTAACTCTTCAAAGTAAGGAGATAATGCAAGAGTCGAATGTGAAACAACATCACTCTCTCTGGATAATGAATGTGGGTCCAAAATTTATCCTTGGTCTAACTCCAATGAAAGCAGCAGAATGGGAAGAAGGATAGATTTGGCCCAACTGTGTCTAGACAAAAATGTACCCAAATCTGCTTGTGACAAAGAGAGGAAATAATTTGTCACATTTCCTCATGGACAGCATGCTTCATTTAAATGGGTTTTTAAGTCTTTGTAATCCTTAGAAGATTAAAAAAAAAAACAGCTACAGCAGCACTTGCAGAGTGATTTTTGAGTGTTCAACATGTTATGCACACAGTATCCTTGTAATCTTTACAGCAACCATATAAGGTAAGGTGGTATTTTGATCACCACATTGCAAATGTGAGAGGTAGGGCTGAGTGGCCAAATGCTTTGTAATGGGTTCATGACTAATGGGTTCATGACTAATTCAATCAGAGCTTCCTAACAGAAGATTTAGCCAAGAAGAATCTTCTCGGCAGAAGATTTAGCCCTTCTGCCAAGAGGGTTAATGCCTCCATTTGCCCGAAGATAACAGCTGAAGATCCGAAGGTCATGAGCTCGAGACTACCGGAAGTCTCTGTGAGCGGCAAATCTTGCAAAACTGGGGCTGATTTAAAAAGCTGAGTTCCAGCTGCCTCGTGTGAGCGGAAGTGCTAGTCAGCTGCGTCTCTGGGGGAGCAGGGAAGCCTCTTATCGGCCAGCAGAAGACAGACGGGTGGATAAGAAAGAAGGCTAAATCCAGAAAGAAAGAGCTGTATGAGTGTTGTTCTTGAAAGATAGAACGTTTCTGTAAATTGTAAAAGCCTTCAGGTTTGTGAATAAAAGTCTGCCTATGTAAACCGCCTTGAATTACAGTCATTAGAGAAATCTAGTGATCTTAAGAAAGGCAGTATATAAATACAAGCATCATCATCATCATCATCATCATTATTATTATTATTAACTGGACAATTGCATGGCCAGAGGAGGCCACTTGGTCCTCCATATGTGTCTCTAGTTTTCTGGGTCTCACGTGTATGCCACCTTCAGCCCACCTACCTCTGAAGTCACTCCCTGCCCTCAAACTGGGTGCCAACGGGAAGGAAGGGAGAGATTGCCTTCCATTCCGCATCCTGCTACAGAAATAAAATCTCACTCTTGACCAGATAAGTCAGACTTAAAGGGAAGAGAGGAGATCTGGGAGACTGGGGAATTGGTGGGGCAAGAGAAGAGGTATAAATTAGAAAGCTCCTCTGGCTCAGATTTTAAATTTTAATTTGAGCCAGTACAGTGAAAAATTCAGGATCCCCACGATGAGTTGATCACTACAAACTCCCAAAGCTTGTAAACACACTGGAACTTGACCATCTTGTTGGCATCGCAGGCATAAATTAGGACAGCAGTCGCCAAACTGGAGACTGCTGTGCACAGATAAACCCTTCCCCCACCCCGAGCAATGCTTACTGTTCTGTGGAAGCTCAGCTCCATTTTCAAGCTGTTATAGTGGCAGGGGCACTCTAGGCTGTTGCATCTATTGCCCAACATCTGGCTTCACAGCCTTTTGAGATACCAGGCATAGATGTGACTGGCCAGAATGTCCCTACCACCAAACAGCTTGAAAATGGAGTAGCGCTTCCACTGGGAGGGGCTGGGGGGGGAGGGGTTTGTCCAAACCCTGGATCCGGGGTTTGGTAAGCCCTGAATTAGGATGTTCCTTAGTGAAAAGCAGAGACAGTCAGTTCAACTGCACTGAGTCAGAAGCTACTTTCTCCATGCACCCATGCTCTGTCTATGGAGAGATGTGCCATGGAAGATTTTGCAGCTTATAAATTGAACCAATGATCCTATGGACTTGCAAATACAGCCAGGTTACCCAAGGAGTTGCAGTTAATTGCTGGAGTAAGATGAAAGAATGCCAGTGATGAATTAGGCCCCATTGCATCCAAGAATATTCTCGTAATAACAGCCATGCAGAGGCAGTCTCTATTTCAGCATGGAAGTTTAAACTCAGCTACTCAGTTTTTCCAAGAAACTGCATCTCAGAGGGAGATGAAGATTTGCTCCACAGGGTTACCTGTAAGCTTGGCTTCCATATATTCTCACTTACTTTTAGCCACCGTCTGTCAATAGCAGCTCCCCAGTGGAACGAACACAAAGAACCCTGCGTGTGTAATATTTTTAGAGCTACTTCTCCCAAGCCCTGGGTAATATTTTGCAAACTAGTTGGCAGCCATCTGGAAATATCTGCAAGAGGCTTTCCAGGCATATTCCTGCAAGTGATGGCCTGAAAAGTCTACTTAATTCTGAGCATAAGTTTATCCTAAAGACCAGAAAAGTCAGCATGTGGATGGAGTTACAAAGTTAAGTGGAATGAGGAGGTCGTATATCCTCCTTTTTGTACTGTTGGTGAATATTCATTCCAACCAACTTTAAATAAATAAAAATAAGAATCTTATCAGCTTCATGAGATGACAAAGGCTTTGATGGTCCTAAGGCACCCCCAATTTGGCTCTGATAGAAGACAATACAGTAAAACAGTGGTATTCAAACTTTTTAGACCGGGACCCACTTTTTAGAATGGTGCTTGTGTAGGGACCCAACAGAAGTGATGTCATTAACTTGGAAGTGATGATGTGGCAAAACGTGACATCATCAAGCAGGAAGTGCTGTCATTGTAACATAATAAAATGACACTCCTGAAACGCAAATTGGCATTCTTGGTCTACAGCAATTGTACAACTATGAAACATCCCTGACAGAAAGTAAGATTAGAACAAAATATGTGAAAGCACTGAAATACAAACAATTTTTTATTAAAAAACAACCCACACTTGAAAATTCAAGTTGTTAACACTCACAAAAGGAATATAGCAAGACTAAGGTCTGCAGTTTCCAAGATGGCTGCTCCCAGCATTCCACAACCCACCTGACATCAGATCGCGACTCACCAAGTGGGTCCTGACCCACAGTTTGAATAACACTACAATAAACAAACCTCTTCAGCTCATGACCCCTTTCCATCTTTCTCAGATAAGTATAAATTGATTGTTGGATAAACCTAATTCAGTAGCATCTTAAAAACAGCATGTGTTTTTAAGTATAATTCATCACCTAGGTCTGGTGATTCCAAGGCATTATATAGTTTGGAGGTAAGGTAAAGGTTAAAGGTTTCCCCATGACCGAATGGTCTAGTCGTGACCGACTGTAGGGGGCAGTGCTCATCTCCGTTTCTAAACCGAAGAGCCGGCGTCCGAGGACAAGTTTCCGTGGTCATGTGGCCAGCATGACTCTACGCCGTAGCGCACAGAACGCCATTACCTTCCCACCGAAGTGGTCCCTATTTATCTACTCGCATTTTTACGTGCTTTTGAACAGCTAGGTTGGCAGGAGTTTGGTGGTACACTGACACAAAAAGTTTAGTTGCCATTTGCTGACAAAAGAGGAAGAAATTCCGATCCTGGCTAGAAGCTGAAATATATTTAATTCACAAATAGAATTATGATCTTTGGGGTGGATCATATTCAGGAGAAACAGGGACCCAAAAGGGCTCCGATTCAGGCATATAGCAGGCGCAGATCCGAGGAATCCATAAGGAAGGCTTTACTCCAGCCTGCCTGTTCCGGTGCAAGTTAGGATTGCGCCCTGAAAGATGTAAATCCAAAGCACTGAATTGCAGTTTAAAAGAAAATAATTTTTTGTAAGAAAATTGGAATCACCAGGCATTCAAAAACTGAAAGTAAAATAAAGGTGTTTTTTTTCAAAATCTTGTGAAGACACTCTCTTTAACTAGAAAAGATCAGCATGGCATGCTTGTATAGTTACAGAGTTGCTTGGGCTCTTTGTTCATTTCAAATTACTGTATAGCAAAATGCTGGCACAGTTCTGATGTGGAGCAATATAGAGTAGACATCTCATTTAATATAGGGCTAGTGCTAATGGGAGCTATGCTCCCCTATATTTATCAAAATGAAAAAGGGCAATAGAAATATTGCCAGCAATGGTGGTTTTTTTTGTGAATTTTGTGTAAGAGCCTTATGTAAAGTTTTGCTTGCCTAACCATTAAAACGCATTTCAAATAGGATACTAAATTGTTTTAAGAAGAAAAAAGCCTGCACCCCTTACTGCTTCCACAAATGAAGGCAGGCAGAACACCACTACTAAGAGGCAACCTGGGCATTGTCTCTGAAAACCACAAGTGGCATTTGGAGGCTTCTGAGGACCATTCTGAGACTGTGGAGGCCAGGAACGTAGGCTGCTGGAAGAAGTCTCCAGGGCCTCCCAATTCTTCTAGAATGGCTCCGATGTAGATCCATTCAGATGCAAGAGGATGAGGGAGGATCCGGCTCGCAACCCACCAGTGGATTGTGCCCAACACTTTGGGAAAGGCTGCCATAGTGCAGAAAAAAAGGCGCCTGAGGGGGGGACATGATTGAGACATACAAAATTATGCACGGAAGGGATAGAGTCGATAGAGGGATGTTCTTTTCCCTCTTTCAAAACACCAGAACCAGGGGGCATCCGCTAAAACTGAGGGTTGGGAGAGTTAAAACAGATAAAAGGAAGTACTTTTTTACCCAGCGGGTAGTTAATCTGTGGAACTCTTTGCCACAAGAGGTGGTGATGGCATCTGGTCTGGATGCCTTTAAGAGGGGATTGGATGGATTTATGGAAGAAAAGTCCATCGTGGGCTATAGGCCATGATGGATTGTGCAACCTCCTTACATTAGTAGTAGGCTACTTCAGAGTACCGGGTGCAAGGGAGTGGCAACAGGATCCAAGCGTCTTGTGTCTCGTGCCTCCCTGGGGCACCTGGTGGGCCTCTGTGAGATACGGGAAGCTGGACTAGATGGGCCTTTGGCCTGATCCAGCAGGGCTCTTCTTATGTTCTTATGTGGTCTATAATAAGATGCACAGCCTGCCAAAGCCACAATTTCTGCTCACACCAGTAAAGCAGGATTTGAATGCATAGGTTTGGCTGAAGTATGAATCTGGACGCTCGTATGTCATGTCATGTCATATGTTTAGTTGTCAGTGAACTTGAGGACAGCTCCTTCCACCAGAAAAAACCTACCTGCTGGAATTCATGAACTTTTCCATCTCCACACTGCACCGATAATTCCCGGACAGGGAATACGAATCTCAGTTCTCTCACACACAAACACCAATTTTCATTCCCTCAAACTGTAAACCACATGTGTTCCTCCTAATGCCCATAAGGAATAAGAACAGAATTCGCATGTATGGCTAAATATTTAAAAATGCAAACCTGCTTGTCATTTAAAAAGTCAAAGAATTTAGCGTCTTTCAGTTCCTTCCAGCTAGACTCTGTAAGTTCATGAACTTGGTTATCTAGCATTAGCCACTTGTAAAAATATTAGCTTCTGGTTTTGTTGTTTCTACAGCAGGGGGATTATTTTCAGAGGACTCTGGCTTATTTTGGATTCTAAGGCCCTTAACAAAATAGCTTCTGGAAAGCTTATAATGTATTCAAAGTCCCCTTCCCCCACCGTCAAACTACCCCCACCTCTCCAGATCATTTCAGACGCCCAATGAGGAACAAGAGGCAACGATGCAGTTGCTTAATCCAATCGCTAACCCAGAAAATCAAGCATCTGAAGAGGCAAAGAAGAAGAAAAAGGATGTGACAGCCATAAAGCTCTGAGCAACCCAGACAGCTTGCTGTGTATGTGTATACAAAAGACCTACCCTAACCGCTAAGCCACAAAACAACTCTAAAGGAACAGAGAGGAATGCAGACTAATAAGCTTATTACATGCCATTCTCAAAGCCAGAGGTACAACACCCCAAGGAGAAATGGTTGCTAGGGAGAGGGGTGTGACCATTCCTGGCATTGCCAACTTGTGTCCTTTAAATGCCACCAATGAGCATGGGAAGAGTCTAGCACAGCCATTTTCAACCACTGTGCTGTGGCACATTGGTGCACAGCAAATGGTCCCCAGGTGTGCTACGGGAATGTAAGAGAGAGTCATTTATTAGTAAGGCCATTAGATGTGAGCCCCCCCCACACACACACACACACTGGCAGTACAGTGTGCCTTGCCAATTGTCAAAAAACTGATGATGTGCCTTGACCATCTTAGAGTGCAATCCTAACCTAGAGTTAAGCCAGCACAAGTTAGGCCAGCAAAGTTTGGCCTGCACAAGGGCCACCGTAAAGCGCGTTTGGACCACTCTCAGTCAGGGAGGATGGCACATGTGTGTGATGGCCCCTCTGACTCCCAAGAGTAGTCCAAACATACTTTACAGTGGCCTTTGTGCCGGCCAACCTTTGCCGGCCTAACTTGTGCAGCCAAACTCCAGGTTAGGATTGCTCTCTTAGTGCCTTGCCAATGAGCTGTGAGATGAAAAAGGTTGAAAATCACTGGTCTAGCAGGGTGGAGATGGCGCCAAGTTGGAATCTGGTGGGTTGTGGGGGTGGAAACTCGCAGGCACAGATAGGAGTTGGTTGCATGCTTGGGAATTTCATTCATAAGCCTGATCTGTTACTAATGCAACAGAATTAGGTGGCAAGACTGAAGTGATGACATTGTGGACCGTACCACTTTCAATTTTCAGGTGGGCATTAGTTTACTACTACTATTTTTAAATGCTCCCAAATTTAAAACAAGAACACCACCACCACTCTCCCTGAAAGTATTTTTAAAAACACAGAGGGGAGCCTTTCACTTGCAGTCTGAAGCCGAACAATCCACTCCATCAGTTCAGATTTTTCATAGTGCTCAGGCTCATCTCAACACAACAACCCTGTAATATAGGTCACTATTATTATCTCCATATTTCACAGGTGGAGGGAGGGGCTCTGAAATTGAAAGGAACACTGGACGGCTTAAAACCACTAAATAATTGGGTACCATTTGAACTGGGCACTCCCTGGCTCATATTTTTAGGGTCAACCCATTGTGGAATCACATGGTAAACAGACATTCTTCCAACCAGAGGTGCCTCTTTTTCTAAAACAACAGCTGGGGGAGGGGGCAATCTCTACCATGACCTAGGTTAAATCTCCACTGCTTTCTATCCAAAGTGCCAGTGTGCTCCTCCAAAGCAACTACTTCAGCGAGATTTAACTGGTGTGCTGTGGCACATTAGTGTGCTGCACCAGGGCTGACCTGGTACCATAGGAATGTACCTATGTACATGAAAATGTACATAGGAGTTTGGAACACAGCAGCTGAAAATCCCGGAAGACACGGCCAGTTTCTGCAGCAGGAGTGTGGGTATAGCCCGGGGTGGCGCGAGCCATGGGCGCCAGCAGCAGCAGGGCGCGATTATACGGAGTAACCCGCGCGCTAACCCACACTGTTTGGCCCGCCCGCCCTCCCTGGTTTCCATTTCGCTACAAAATGGAGCTATTCCGGGCGCAGGGAGGCGTGGCAGGAGGCGTGGCAGGGAGGCGTGCTGGGGGCGCGGTTTTGTCGCCCTGCCATGGGTGCACTCGGCGCTCGGTTCATCTCTGTTCTGCAGCTCTGTCTCTAGAGCAACTGCCTGTGTAATGAACTGTCTGTTCCTCTTCCTCCATCAGCTTTGCTGGCGGAGGAAGAGAGACAGACATTTGTAACTACAGACAGTTGACCTAGAAACAGAGTTGGAAGCGTCTCCCAGAAGCGAGAAGTGACATCACAAGAGGAGAAGAGCTTAGAGGTTGATGTGCCATGAGAAGAAAAACATTGAATATATTTGTTTCCTCAAATATCCATCTCAGGGAGAAACTTTCACCAGGAGGGGATTTCTGGTGAGAAATGGTGCGTGCCACACTCTCAACTAGGATTTCCTTCCCTGCCATTTTTCCCACCTGAAAAAGAGGCATGGTGTGAAGCATACCTCTTTCCCATGTGCTCCCACAAATATTGCAGAGGCATCGTTATATTGACTCAAGTGTGCTTCTCCTGTAGCACCTAGAATGTCCTAGCAAAGTGGTTGCCACAGTCAAACCTTTTAGACCAGTAGCCACTTTTTAGAATGGCACTCATGTTGAGTCCCACTGGACGTGATGTCATTAACCTGGAAGTGACATCATAGCCAGAAGTGACATCATTAAGCAGGAACTGCAATCAGTGGGACATAATAAAATGACACTCCTGGAATACAAACTGGCATTCTTGGACTGCAACAGTTGCACAACCAGTTGCAACAGAAAGCAAGATGAGGATAACATATTGTGTAAAAGCACTGAACTAAAAACAAAATTAAAAAATGCTCACTTGAAAGTACGAACTGTTTATGCTTGCAAAAGGAATATAGCAAGAGTAAGGTCTGCCGTTTCCGAGATGGCTGCTCCCACCTTTCCGCCACCCACCTGACATAGGTCGTGACCCACCAAGTGGGTCCCGACCCAGTTTGAATAACACTGACCTAGCTAATCAGGCCATTGGCAAATGGCATCTTATCATGTTCAAGAATGTCTCAGCCTGCCCTCCCCAAAACCACAACCCCTGAATGTGTCCAAATCGCCTTTGTCCCAGTCCGCTCTGTTAAGTACACACAGAGGTGTTCATACCAAGGTGTGCTGGTCCTTTCACAGTAATTCTTGCGCTGCGACTTCCATGAGGTACAGCAATCACGGTTTCCTCCCCTGGGGAAATGAAAGGAACTGTTTCAGAAATTAGATCACACCAGGGAATCATCACAACTCATAACTTTAAAAAAAGAAAGAAAGAAAAAGAACCTTCACAACATGTGGCTCAGAAAATATTTAAGAGCTTCTACTTTTTTAAAAAGTATACATTATTAAGTATGTTACCTCGGTCTGCTTTTTGAGGTATATGGCTCATAAAGTTACATATGGACTTGTAAATCCTTCCGGCTATTGGGAAATTGTTTTCTATTAACCCACGTAGTACATTAGACATTCCATTTATGTCTTGTTGTTCTGGTTTTATTTTCAAGTTGCTGAATAGGCTTAGCAGGTTGTAGCACGCAGAACTTTTCTTGCAAAAGCCCTCCACAGCTGTTGAGCTATGCTTTTTGCCCACACATCATTTCCTGCAGCCGGTCAAAGCTTTAACAAGCGGTAAGGTTTGCAGGAAAGCTATCAACTACCTCATGCTAAATCCAAAATCGTTACAGACTAGCAATGTGCAAATCAGTATTAGCAAAACAAAACAAAAGTCTTCCTGCAACTTATTATAGATGCTTATTGTTTCCATGTAAATGGCTTATAAACTTAACTGGCTATGAAAATAACTACCTAAACCTTTTCCCAGGTGTTAATAATAATAATAGGTTCCAGGAGATTTGGGAGGGGGGCCATATGATGCAATGGCTGTGCTGAAATTGAGAATATCTAGGTCTGGTCAGTACCTGGATGGGTGACCGATGAGGAACTCCATGATGTAAGAAAGGTGGGATTTATATAAGTAAATGTGATTTTGTAGAATTCATTGAGCACAGTTGAACTGTTTACTGCGCCTCACATACAGCAGCCCTGTAAAGTAGGCCAGTATTGTTACCCCCACACTACAGATGGTAGACACTGAATGTGGATTGTCTAAAAACCCCTAGTGCAGTGGTTCTCCAACTTTTTAGCACCGGGACCTACTTTTTAGAATGACAGCCTATTCAGAAGCGATGTCATGGCTGGAAGTTCAGTCACTGTGATGCCAGAGCCTGCTGCTTTCCTGAGAATGCAGCAATAAGTTATTTCTCAGCCATTTTCCAATAACAAAATGAATCAGAAAGGGGAAAAAGCCTATTTATAATCTTGACACAAGCAGAGCTTGACCACACAACTCTTCCCCATTTCCCCATATTTTCAATTCGAGGAGCTTCATGGCCCACTTGAAATTGGCTCAGTTTGAGAACCACTGCCCTAGGGAGTTCATGGCAAAGATAATATTTGAACCAGGAACTTCCCATTCCAAGGGACACTAGTCAGGTATTCACCTCTGACTGAAGTTATTCCTGGAGACTTTCACCCACCCCAAACTTGATGGAAGGAGGGTCACATCATGGAGGCCCTACTGAAATTCCCAGGATTGCTTTCAACGGTCATCAAGTCGAGAAGAGGGCAGTCCTGGAGGGTTGGCAACCTCCAGACAGTAGTCAGACGCAAGATACTGCACTAAGCCCTTGATTTTTGGGAGAAGTGGCATTCTCAGCATCCACAATTCTGGCCTGTCTTAGGAAGAATACGTAGAGCAAAGCTGGCCGGGAGCTCTTGGGAGTCCGGACAAGAGAGAAGGTAGACCTTAGGCAGCGGTGTTATGTTGCCGGAACACTGGGCGGGACATCCAGGTGATCAACAGCCTGCCCGTCGCGTTCCAGAGCGTTCCGCCGTTTGCATAACGTACGCAAGCAGCGTAACGCTGCGGAACGGGACAGACGGGCGGGCTGTCGATCACCCGGATGTCCCGCCCAGCGTTCCAGCAGCATAACACTGCTGACCTTAGGGTGTGATTCAGAGCACTTTAGAGCTAGTTTTGGGTAGACATTTCTTTCTAAAAGAAGTGCCATTCCTTGCTAAGGGGCAAGCCATTCTGGACCTCTTGAGTTGGACAAATATTTGCAGTGCATCAGGAAGAGTTACTGTCTGGGTAAGGGAGGTTAAAAACTGTCCTAGTACAGGAATACCAAGTCTTGCTAGAAAGAGACTAAAAGGCCTCTCTGAACTGCAGCCTGTGTCATTATTCCATTATCAAATCAATTCAATTACATTTAATCCAATAAACCACTTAAGTGCAACATTAAGTTCTTATGTGCAATTTGTGTGATTCAGCAGGGCTTAAGCAAGCTTAAATTTTTGAACCGTTGCCGATATATCTAGATTCCAGACTCATCACATCCCAGACTCCTCATCACAAATAACCACAGAACTCCTTAACCAGGTCTGTCTCAGTTCTGCCACTGCAGCCTAAAATCACTCACTGTTTGGTACCTTTCAATCCCCTTACACATTTGGGGCCCAACCCTATCCAACTTTCCAGCACTGATGCAACTGCAATGTAGCACCAAGGTAAAGGAACAAATGTTCTCTTACCTTGAGAAGGCCTCTGTGACTCCACACACCACCACAGGATGCAGCCCATGCTCCATTGGCATGCATGAGCACTAGAAAGTTACATAAGAACATAAGAAGAGCCCTGCTGGATCAGGCCAAAGGCCCATCTAGTCCAGCATCCTTCATCTCACAGTGGCCCACCAGGTGCCTCAGGGAGCACACCAGACAACAAGATGCCTGCATCCTGTTGCCACTCCCTTGCACCTGGCATTCTGAAGTAGCCTACTTCTAATGTCAAGAGGGTGCACCACCCATCGTGGCCTGTAGCCCATGAGGGACTTCTCCTTCAGAAATCTGTCCAATCCCCTTTTAAAGGCACCTAGGCCAGATGCCATCACCACCTCCTGTGGCCAGGAGTTCCACAGATTAATTACCCACTGCATAAAAAAGTATTTCTTTTTATCCATTCTAATTTTCCCAACACTCAATTGGTTATCCAACACTCAAAGTTGGATAACCAACTTTGGATAACGATGAAGTTGGATAGCACTCAAAGGACTGGAGCCTTGGAGTAATAACTGACCTCAATAGCATATAAAATAAAAAACAGTTACCCCCAAATCCACGCCAGTTTATATTCTCCTGCAGTCAAGAGGTTGAGTGTGTTCTATTGTGCTCTAAATCCCCCTTCTATATGTAATGTGCATGTTTACATTGAGGGTTTCACTAGAATGACACAAGAGTTAGTTACACCTAGTAATCTGATGCAGAATGTTTTTCATAATGGGAACATCGGTGGAAAATTATTGGCTACTGTACGTTTCCATTGAAATTTTTTCCTCCATTCTAAAGTCAATTAGTAACATAATGAATGAATACAATACTACTCAAAGTGGTCAGGTTCAGAGTTGCCAACTTTTTTTCACTTCAGAGCACAGCTGCATGTCTGTGGAGTTCTGTAATTCTTTTCCTCCACCCAAACGCTTTCTGTTGTTAGTGGAAGCACCTGTGGGCAGCCTCAGACTGAGAGGAGGAACAAGGCGAGGGGATTGTTTCCCCACTTTCCTCCACAGCAGTTTGTCCATTCAAAAATCACATACACTCCCCCTTTTGCTTTTCCACCTTAGAGATGAATCAATATAATTTCTATATCTTGTATTTCATGAGGGAAAAAGTACCTGGGGAAAAAAATAATAATGGAATGGCATGTTATATGTAATTTTGCCCTAATTGTACACACAGTTCTGTGCACACTGACACATGATGAAGTTAAGTGCAGATCTCAACTGAGCTTAAATAAAGGTCCTTTAGGAGTTGGTCCTAAAGATGCAATCCTAACCAGAAGTCAGGCCAGCACAGTTAGGCCAGCGAAGTTTGGCCCGCACAAGGGACATTGTAAAGTATGTTTGGAGGACTCTCGGAGTCAGAGAGGCCAACACACAGACGTGCGCCATCCACCCTGACTCCGAGAGTGGTCCAAACACGCCTTACGTGGGACCTTGTGCTGGCCAAACTTCAGGTTAGGATTGCGCTCTTTGTTGCTATCCAGGTCCCAGCAGGGCTTATGCTGCGGCAGCCACAGCTTTGGCAGCAGCAAGTGCCTGCTGGGGTCTGGGGGCCCACCAGCATGACATCTGCTGGCAGAAAGGCCTGGTGGCCCCCCCCTTCTGCCACGGTGGCCCAACCAGCACAGCAGGAGACGGCAAGTGGGCTGCTCCACCCAGCCTCCAGCTTTGGGACACAGGGGAAATGTGGGCGGAGTACAAAGAGGAATAGGGGCATCCATCAGGGGAGCAAGGGGCAGGAGGAGGGCAGGATCCTGCGACTGACCTTATCCTACCGAGGAAGGATGAAGAGGAGGGTCCAGGCGGGGCTGACAAACCCGCTATAATCAGCAATGGGACCTGCAAATTGAGGAGGGGAACGCTGGGCAGGACTTACGCGGGACTTCCACATGATTGGCTGCCCACCCACAGTGTTCCGCAACTGCCCTGGCCTTGGGGGGGCTGCCCCCGGCTGGCCCCACCGCTGCTCACCCAGGCACCCAGCACGCCCCCCACCTGTCCCAGCAGGAGCCCCCCCCCCCCGAGGCCAGGGCAGCCGCGGAACGCTGCGGACGGGCTGCCAATCATGTATAATGCAGGAACAGGTCACAGATGAAAGTCAGTGGTAGTGAGGAGGCTGGCCGGTCCGTGAGTCTCCTGAGAGCCACAAGGGGGAGAACGTGATACAGCCCCATTCCCCATAGCCTGTCTGAGGCCTTTAACTCTGGATCTGGAATGGGTGAGTCACACCCTTCGCTTGGCAGCCATTATCTTCCATTGGACCCCATTGAGCCCCATGACCCTGGGGCAGCAGGTGCCCCCCCCCACAACTGGGACAGACAGATGAATTTTTTTTTTACCTTCCCACTTTGTGTTTTAGAAGAACAGTGGGTGCTAAATCATCAGATTCCGGTTTACATCTCCTCTGTGTACCTTTGAAACACTGCTCAACTTTCAGATAAATCCGTTAAAGCCTGCAATTATTTTAATGAAATAAGCACCTTCTTAAATTACAATTTCTTAAATCTCTACGGCTGCAACCCTTTGCATAGTTTCCGAGGAGTACGTCCAACTGAACATATTGGGACTAGACGTATTTCTGAGTCGACATGCAGATGGGTTACACTGTTAGGAAAGTAATTTGAAATAGAACAATTTATTATGGATGTAACAAGGCATTTTTATATGTATTAATTTTATATTAAGCTAGTCTGCCAGAGCAGAAAACACCACAATTAGACTAAGTGGAGAAATAAGGAACCTTTTTTGGGGGGAAGTTAAATGATTTAATATCTCTTTTTATTTCTGTTTTTACATCAGGTGACATCCAAGCAATCGGGGAAAGATTAATGTTGTCTGAGCAAATTAGAACACCCCCCCCCCAAAAAAAAACCCTCTACTTCTGGTACAGGCATGCCTAGGTATCCTCTGGGGTTCCGTTCCGGACCCCCCCCCTACCCGTGGATACCTGAAACCATGAATACTGGAGAGGGAAACATCAGCGGTTTTGATGTAATAAGGTAAAAAAAACGGAATGTGTTTTATGCTCCCCTATCTTTTTAATAGGACGTGGTGGCACAGTGGGTTAAACCGCTGCTGCTGGGCTTTCCGACTGGAAGGTTGGGAGTTCAAGACTGCATGACGGAGTGAGCTCCTGTTGCTTGTCCCAGCTCCTGCCAACCTAGCAGTTTGAAAGCACCTAAAAATGCAAGTAGATAAATAGGGACCACTTTAGTGGGAAAGTAATGGCGTTCCATGCGCTATGGTGTAGTCATGCCGGCCACATGACCACGGAAGCTTGTCCTAGGACAAAACGCCGGCTCTACAGGCTTTGAAACGGAGATGAGCACCGCCCCCTACAGTCAGTCACGACTAGACCATTCGGTCGTGGAGAAACCTTTACCTTTACCTTATCTTTTTAATATAATAGGCATCTCAGTATCCAAGGTGTCAGTGAATAACTGAAATCAGCAGATATGGGCAGCGCAATCCCATACCCCCCTTAGCACTGGAGCCGGCCGAACGCTGAATGTGCCATAAAGCGCATCCGCGTCAGCACTATGGGGCTCGGCCAGCGCAAGTGGCAGCGCCAACGCTCAGGTGCTATAGCAACCATCGGCAGCATCGGCCTTGTGCCAGTTGAGCACTGGTGTTGCTCGGTCGGCACAGGGCCTCCACAAGGGCATTTCAGAGGCATTCCAGGGGCATAACTGGGTAGCGCAGCGGGCGGAGATGGTGGTTATGGCGGCCCTGATTCAAGCCGCTCCTGTGCACATTCCTCTGCACCTGCTATTTTGCCGGCGCAGATCCGAGCACGCCCATATGGGTGACTGGGGCTTATGCGGGTGCAAGGGGGAAACCTCCCCTTGTCCTGCATGTTGCTGCTGCTGCCTCCGAATGGGCCTGTGGATATGGTCCCGCTATGTTGGCCTTACAAGGCTGGCATAAGGTAGGATTGCGCTCTGAGGCACATGAACCAAACTGAGGCACATGAACCATCACCTGCTATGCATGACCCCACTTGTTTACATCACTGAGAGCACAATCCTAACCTGGAATTAGGCCGACACAGTTAGACCAGCAAAGTTTGGGCGGCACCAGGGAGACAGTAAAGCATGTTTGGACCACTCTCGGAGTCAGAGAGGCCAGCACGCACATGTGAGTCATCCCCCCTGACTCTGAGAGTGCTCCAAATGTGCTTTACAGTGTCTGTTGTGCCGGCCAAACTTTGCTGGCCAAACTGTGCCGGCCTAACTCCAGGTTAGGATTGCGCCCTGATTTACGTGCCTGGAAGTGAAAATGCAACCGAGCACCTAAGAGCTTCTGCAGCTTTAATGATGAGGCTGACTTTACACATACAGAAGATGGAAGGAAGGGCTGTACCACTTTAGACTGCAGGAAGGAAATAACATTTAATGCTTCTGTTAAATGTGTTTTTTTTTTTAAACCAACCCACACATAACACTCCCTGGATGTAGAAATCCAGCCCAGCAGAGAAGGGGCTCTCTTCCTGCTGTGCTTGCATAGAGCAAACCTGCCTACTGTTGCAAAGACTCCCCCATCACTGGAAGCCTGGAGGGCTGCTTGGGAGGGAGGTCTTGGTGGCTTTTTATGTGGGGACATTAATAAGCACAATGGGGACTCAGCGTGAACCACAGCCTGCCACCAAGTCTGCAGATTTAAAAGGTCTCCAATCGTCAAGCACACAATCTACACACTTACTGAAACAAAACCCCTTATATTCTCACAAAGCTGTGCACAGGGGGCTGTTAAGCTGCACAATTCTATTAAATCAATAAGACCAATGCTGTTTAAAAAAAAAAAGGAAGAAGAAGAAGAAGGGGAGAGAGAGCACACACAAAAATTCCTGTGACATTTTTAAAGGGGAACCGCGACAACTAAGTTCTGCTTTTTGGTTTTTTTTTACAATTTCCAGATATATTTATTGTGCGCCCAGTCAGCCATGACAAGAAACAGCGGCAAATTTGATATGCCGTCGGAATTGTAATCAATTTATCAGTACATCAGTCATGTGTCCTTGGAAGTAACTTCCACCATGTTCAATGGGGCTTTTTGAAAGGGGTGGAAACAGCCAACTGGGGCAGAAGACAGAGGTAGCGCCAGAAGTAAGCATGGGGCAGAGGGGAAAGGTGTTCTGCTTCTGGGACTAACAAGGGTCAGCTGAAGGCCGGTCCTGATGGCGGGTTCAAAAACTTGCCGAAGTGGTAGGAGCAGGGAACACAGGGGTGCAAGACAAATGGCATCACACAGGTGAACTGATAGCCACTAAGAGCTAGAACTACAACAAATCAGGTGGAGAAGGGGTGGCTCTGAGCACTAGGCAGTCCACCACAAATGACTAGTGAGCTGAGTTTGGTTTGAGAGTACCATGAGCCAGATTGGGACCCCTGCTCTTTGAAATTAGGAAGTATAGTACCTTAACCTGCTGCTGCTGCTGTGATCTTTTACAGATGATATCAAAATGGAAAAGAGCCCCGAGACAAATAATTTTCCCCTTCTTGCCCTTCCTCACTGCTGGCCCCCCATGAAAATCTGAAGGAAAACACTTTTCAGGCACTCAAACCGCATTCCTCGACACACTCAACAGGGATCCACTGAACACGGTGGGACTTACTTCTAAACAAACATGCATTGAATTGTGCTACCAGACTGTTTTTTTCATTATCATCTATATATATAAAAATGAACGTGGGTGTGTGTGTGGGTATGCGTGTATGTGGGTATGTATGTTCTGCATAAGCTCCTCCACCCCTTGACCGATCGCCACGAAACGTGGCACACACGTACCTTGCGGCCTGGCAAAAAATACTGCGGGGGGTCAGACCCCCCTACAGCCCCCCGTTTTTCGGGGAGGGGGGCCAGATCGTCAGGAACCAAGGGCATTGCATTGGACTAGAGGTCTGCTGCCACCCTGTGGTCACAAACGATTCTGCAGGTTATGTGGTGGGACTGCAGTAGCTGAGCTGATACACGGGGATGAATCAAAAGCGAAAGTGAAACTACTGCCCACTCCCTGAGTTCCCCAGGCTTGAAACAGCATGTTCCAGACAATTCCAGCACCCAGTCCGATCTTAGAGGGACATATTTCCACACAGCTAACTGGCCAGCTGTTCCCGTTTCTCAGACTTCACTGCTATCCTGCCACATTGCCTCCAGACAGTAAGTGGGACAGTTTCCTTTCGCTCTCTTACTTGATTGTGTACCTGTTTCCTTACATGTGACACTGCAGATAGAATTCATTCCTTCTCCTAATAGAGCCTCAGGATCCTTTGTCCCCCGGGCAACGCCGGGTCACAAACAGCTAGTAAATATATATTTATAAAAAGCATATGGACCCATTGACGTTTAGGATTAATGTGAAATACAATTATTGTTCTTGCTGAAATCTAACACAAGGGATCAAGCTTGCCCTTATCCGACGCATGCACTCTGTGTCTTCTGTTTCCCCCACCACCAATATTTCGTCTCGGGCCACCTCTGCAATCATTTCTCAGTGGAGTTTTCTGCACTGGGAGCAACTGGCTGGGAAGAGGGTGGGACGGGACAATTTCCTTCGCCTTGCAATTTCCTCTCCCTGCTTGCAAAGCATGGGCTGTGGGAGACGGGCGTTTAGTGCCACAAGTCCTCTGCCTTAGAGCTAAAAAAAATTCCTCTCCCTTATCTGTGGGGACAAAAAAAGATTTCACAATGCATAAGCAGTGATGTGTTTTTTGGAAGCTCGACGCACTTCCAAAGAGTTAAAAGTGAGTACATTCCAAAGTGGGGAAAAATGAAGTCATTAAATTCTCAAAGCAGCAACACAGATCTCAGGAAATAAAAAAGGACTTATGGGTCATTACACAGATAAAATCCATCTCAGTCTGGTGCCACATCATTCAGCGGAGAGAAATACCAGAGCTTGCAACTTATTTCCAGCGAATGTGATATCGCTAAGCAAAATCTCCCGCAGTGTTATGAAGAGGGGCTCAGGTGGGACCACAGAAGTGGTAGAAACAGTACTGGGATGGAGAACAGTTTCTGGCTTCCACAGAACGCAACACCATCATGTCCCTGTTATGATGCTCATTTGGGCATCAGGTTTCAGCCACAGACACTGAAACAAAGATCCAGGGGACCCTCTGGAAGCCTTTAAATGACAAGCTGATTTGTGGGATAGCTATTGAAATCATTTCAAATGTGTGGGTTTTCTTCCCCATATAAAGGAAAGCTGAGACTCAGGGTGCAATCCTAACCTGGAGTTAGACCGGCACAGTTAGGCCAGCAAAGTTTGGTCACTGTAAAGGGACACCATAAAGTATGTTTGGACCACTCTCAGAATCAGGGAGGATGGTGCACATCTGTGTGCTGGCCTCTCAGATGCTGAGAGTGGTCCAAACATACTTTACTTTCCCCAGTGCCAGCCAAACTTTGCTGGCCTAACTTTGCCCGCCCAACTCCAGGTTAGGATTGAACCCTCAGTAACTTTTTCTATTAAATTCCAGAAAGGAAAAGCCTATGGCTTCAACTTGAAGTTTCTTAAAGGCAATGGATTTCAATATTTATGAATTATTGGGTTTCTGAAAGCAAACCATGCAGCCAAATTTGCCACAGCAAAACAAGTTGGGAGACTAGGACTGATTGGGAGACTAGGCGGGAGAAAAGATTGTACATCGTTCTAACAATAGAAGGGCTCTCTCATTAGCCCTCTGTAACGTCATTCCATCTGCAGTGCTTTGGGGTAGATTTACCAGGATTCCTTACCAAGACAGACTCTGTCCCTGTGATAAGGCTGTCGTTGAATCAATTGATCATCTTTTTACATTGCCCCCTCCACAAAGAGGCTAGAGAGAAATTCCTTAACCTTCTTCTCCAGAGATGTCACCATGGGTCCGATCCTGAGATTTTTTTCTTTAGAAGATCCTTATTTTATTAATCAGTTAACTATGTTTATTGCTAGTATTGTTAAGTCTAATTCTGCACGAGTTCTCAGGACTTCCCCTACTAGTGAAGAATCTTGTTGAGTGTTTGCCTTTTTTTCCATTATTTTATGCCGTTATATTGTTGTTAATTGTTATGTGGCTTATATGCCAATAAAGGTATTTTGATTTGGATTGTACATCATCTTGTGTTCAATTGTGAAAGAAAGGATAAACCAGGGTCTCCAGACTTTTCAAGTATGAGGGCCACATCATATATTGTACAGATTCTTGTGGGCCAAAAAAAAAGAATCAATTTTATAAATGAATTGTTTTATTTGGATTTTTTTTTTTTTTGTAATCAACATGATATTGATTGCTGCTAACTGGGCAAGAGGCACTTTTCCAAGTGGTGTTAAGAACATAAGAACATAAAAAAAGCCTTGCTGGATCGGGCCAAAGGTCCATCTAGTCCAGCTTCCTGTATCTCACAGTGGCCCACCAGATGCCTCAGGGAGCACACAAGACAACCAGATACTTGCATCCTGCTGCCACTCCCCTGCACCTGGCAATTTAAAGTAGACTATTACCCTTGCACCACCCCCAAGGAAGACACCAGACTGAGGTTGGGGTTTAACTTTATTAAGCACAATGTAAATCATGTAACCTACTGAACACCCATCCCTCCCTCGCTAGTCTGGGGTAGGCAAAAAAAAAAAAAAACTGCCATCCATACTTGGCCAATTTGGATGAAAGAAACAAATTTCTACCCGGCCCTCATGATGAGCGACCAGCTAATCTCAGACTGGACATACCCATCATAGCTTGTAACCTGTAATGGAGTTTTCCTCCATAAATTTATCCAATTGTCCCTGTTCACCCCAGTGCAGTGTCTTTTCTAGTGGCTGTTGCTGGTGGTGTTCTGCATTTTTTAGATTGTGAGCCCTTTTGGGACAGGGAGCCATTTAATTTTATTATTATTATTTGCTTGTAAACCGCTTTGTGAACTTCACGTTGAAAAGCAGTATATAAATACTTTTGGATGGATGGATGGATGGATGGATATTTACAAAAAAACAACAATGCCAGTGCTTAAACTGAGGAATGATATATAACAAGTAAGAATGTCAAACATTTCAAGTTGCTCCAAGCCGGATAAAATCTTGTAGTGGTCCAGATGTGGCCCTTGGGCCATAGTTTGGAGATCCCTGTAATGAACCCAACAAGTTTCCTGTGGATATTTCAGCCTTTAAAAAGAGATTAACAGGAGCTGGTAATAGTTACATTTTTTTGGTGAGAAAATTTTTCTTTAAACCCAGTTGGCAACATGGGACTCAAGTTCAATGTACAGCTGTGCCCCGGTATCCACTGATTTGGTATCCCCAGTTTCAGTTATCCACGGATACTGGGAAGTCTATTAAAAAGATAGGGGAACGTTTAAACAAAGCTCTTTTTTAACCTTGCTGCAAAACCACTGATGCTCCCCTATCCTTAAAAAAGGCGTTCCCAGTATCCACAGTGGGGTCCAGAACGGAACTCCAGCAGATACCAGGGCATGCCTGTACTGCATTTTGACTTTTGTATATCTGCCTGCTGCCTTTTATATCTTTTGCTTGAGGATATGAATCTGGGTTTTTCTGGGTCAACAGCCCAGTCCTGAGCTGCCTGGCCACAGCGGTAGCCTAATGGCTACCAGTGCAGACAGCAGCAGCTGCCAGGGGCTCCTCAGGAGGACATTTGTCCCCTTCTCCTGGGGGAAGCCCTGCCACCCACAATGGGGTCCCTTGACTCAATGCTGGCTATTTTGCTAGAGGTGACTAGAGCAGTTCCATGTTGGGCTGCCCAGTTCAAGATGGAGCAGTGGATCCGGCAGTAGAAGCCACTGTCAGGTCCCACCCCTTCATGGGCTGGTGCCTCCCTTCCTCCTCCCCAGTCCCCCCCCCCGCCTCAAACCGGCTAACTGGCGGCAGGCACTGCTGGAGCACCGAACACTCTGTCTGCCCACTTTGGGCCCAAGCGCTAATATAACGCCGCCCCAGTGCGAATGGTGCAATGTTACAGACGTGCTTTAAGGCACGTTCACAACTTGTTTAGCCAGAAGCACACACATACCAGTACACATATCAGGAATGTGGTGGCGCAGCGGGTTAAACTGCTGCTGCTGGGCTTTCCGACCGGAAGGTTGGGAGTTCAAGACTGCGCGACAGAGTGAGCTCCCGTGGCTTGTCCCAGCTCCTGCCAACCTAGCAGTTCGAAAGCACCTAAATGCAACTAGATAAATAGGGACCACTTCGGTGGGAAGGTAACGGCGTATAGTCATGCCAGCCACATGACCACAGAAGCTTGTCCTTGGACAAAACGCAGGCTCTACAGGCTTTGAAACTGAGATGAGCACCGCCCCCACAGTCGATCACGACTAGACCATTCGATTGTGGGGAAACCTTTACCTTTTTACACACATACCAGCAGCAATAAGGGCCTTAGGATTGGGCCCTAAGTCAAACAACTGAGCCACAGCATCTCACTGGCCCTCCATTTGGATGTACTGTTTTGTCCTTTAGGCCAAGATCCACTTTGGATGATTCAAAGAAGTGATCAGAGGAGAAGACTGAATGACATGCACTTCTCTGCCACACTTTCACAGGACCTAGAAATGTAGGGAGAGGAAACGTATGCCATGCCTACTTCCTCCAGCCCCACTCTGGACTGCCTGGAGTGGAACAGCGAACCTGGAATATTAATGCAGCGGGAACATGATGAGATGCAAATGTAGCCATTGCAATCCTAAGGATGGACACAGTCATTGCCCAATATCCCCCATGTCTTTTTCATTGGCGCTCATGCAGAAGAACTGAAAATGCGTTTTTCAAAAAAAGCCTAGGCTTTGTTCGTCTTAGCATCAAGAACAGAACCTTTTGCAATCACGTTTTGCCAGTCGATAAAGCAAACAAAAGAGGGGAGGAAAGACCAAAAAGAGGAAAGCGTAATTCAACCCTAAAAGCTTTCCAGTAGACCAAATTGATATTGATGCTGATGGGAGTTCCATGCATAAAAGACCCCAAGATATTTCATTTTCCCAGGAGCACGGAAGGTTTTACAACTTATTACACTTGCTTTTTGAAGGTCATCAGGCAAATGCTTGATCATTTTCTCAGTCCAAACGTTTGATCGCTTTCCCAGAAAGTCAGATTTATTTATTTTTTTGGCTTGATAACTAACCAGTGGTTATGCCTTTAAAAAAAAAAAAAAGGATAATGGGACTTTTAGGCTGACAGTTTGCTTCCCATGTTCAAGGCAGCTCCTTTTGCTTGTGGGCAATTAAATCCCATGAACTCACTGGAATCCTGAGGAATGTGTGCATTTATTAATAAAAGAACCATCATTAGGGTTGCCAACATTAGAGAATGAGGAACTGCGTGGACCTGGAGATGTGCTGGCCCAGAAAGGGCCGCTAGGCCACATCCAAGCTTCCGTCCACAGGCCACACGGCCCCGATTCGGGCTGCCCAGCTTGTTCGGAGTGGATCCAAGAAAGCCCATTGGGGTGGCTGGCACCTACCCCAGGGCAAGGTTGCAAATGTCCCCTTGCCCCTGTGAGGCTCCAGCCAGCTCCTGTCTTGTGCTGGATATGGCACAGGCCTGCCGGCCTTGCCGTTCTGACGTTAAGTTAGGATTGTGCCCTAATTAGAACTGAAATTGCTTATGGCCAAAATGTCAATAAAGGTGTCTTTTTTGAGACACTGGACTGGTTCCGACATTACATTAAATCAGTGGTGTCATTCAAATGATTTAGGAACAGGAACTCACTTTTAATTGGCACTTGTCGGGAACCCGGAACCAGCCACGGAGCCCGTTAGGATCCGGAACGCCCGTTCTGGTCCGTTCCCCCTGAATGACATCACTGCCTTCGCCCCCCTAGGAATCTGGAGTCGCTCCCTTTAACTCTCTGAGTGCCGGCCAACCAAGAAGAAAAGGTCTTTGCAGAGGAATTGGGAGGGGGGAGGAGGGAGAGTGAAGTGGGCGGAGTCAGCCCTAATTTTAACTAGTGGAACTGAGTTCCCCCGCGTTCCCCCTGCATGACATCACTGCATTAAATCCTGATCTACTGTTATGAGTATTCACCACAGACAAATGGCAGAGAGACACACAACCCACAGGCCTGATCAACCTGTGACCCCTCAGGCCAAATGCAGCTCATGTCTGCCCTCCACAGCTCTGCTGCTCCTTATGCTGTATCTGGCAATAAGGGGGCCAAATCCATTTGATACTAGGGTGACGGAAAGAAGGCCACGCTCCTGCACCTGGCCTAGCAATTCTTGCACCCATCCTAATCACTTACTTCCTAGTGCAACAGTTCACTGGATCAGTCTGGAGGAGAGAGAAAAAAAACCTATATGCGTAATCTCCTGGTGAGACTCTAAGGAGCTGCAAATATTACGGACACCTCAACCGGAATGCGGAATCACTAACAGAAACCATGTTCTCTCATTCCTCTCGCCCGAGGGACCACTTCATCAAACGACTTCCACATGGTACACGGGCAATCCAAAAGAGGGTGTTTTTGTGCCTAACGAATGCGCTGAAACAAGTCAGCAGCAAAAGCTATGAATTTAAAATACGACCCCATGCCTTGCAATGCACACGCACACTACACAGCCACATTTTTACACCCAAAAGCACAAAAAGCAAAGATTAAGGCAAGACCCATCTTACAAACAAAGCAAAGCAAAACACCGCAGTGGAATGATGAGAAAACCGGACAGCTGTGGCTGCGATCCAAGGAACATCAAGACTGGAGGGGGCCTGCTTTGTGCAGCGATTCGGAGGGGATCAGGCCCTCAATAAAGCCGTCTCTTTCTCAAAACTCTGTTTGAAGCCTCCATTACTGGCAACAGTTCAATGTCTCAATAAAATCACTGCACACTTAGACACAAAAAAGAAGCCCAGATCATCTCTCTGTGCATTTCTTCCTCAAGCCAAACTCCAGCTGCGTTCACATTTAAACAGGAGTCCCAATCCTCTCCAGCCATATATCAGACCGATCACCCCCTCTCTAGTCTTTATTTCAGTTGGTTTACTTATGCACGGTATGCCCATATACCGTGGGCTTGGAACATCCGCTGATTCAGAACATGCGGAATTAAGTATACCTGGGTTCCAAACCCGCAAAGGAAGATCACACCTGGACACTCTGAACCCAACTGGAGTTGGGCTCTGGTCAAGTCCGGATGGTTTACTGAGGCCCAGAGAGGCCTCTGCGGGCCTCAGAATGGCCATGAGGGCCGAAAAAACCGCTACCATTTTGCCCTTATAAGGCCTTCTGAGGCCTGGGGAAAGCATCACCTTATAAGGCCTTCTGAGGCCTCACCTCCAGGCCTCAGCAGAGCCTCCAAAGGTGAGGGGAGCTCTGAGGCTCTAAGGGGGAGCTACGGGGGCCCTGAAACCCACATATTTCAGTTTCCAAATCCGCAGGGGTTCCTGGAACAGAACCCGTGCGGATAACGCAGGCCCACTTTATATTGTGCTTTTAGTCAAAACAGAAACAGAATTATAGGACGGTACCTTATATCGGTGTGGGACGTGGTGGCACTACGGGTTAAACTGTCGAGCTGCTGACAGGCAGGTTTGGCAGTTTGAGACCACGCAACCGAGTGAGCACCCGTTGCTTGTCCCAGCTCCTGCCAACCTAGCAGTTCGAAAGCACCTAAAAATGCAAGTAGATAAACAGGGACCACTTTGGTGGGAAGGTAACAGCATTCAGTGTGCCTTGGTGTATAATCATGCCGGCCACATGACCACAGAAGCTTGTCCTAGGACAAACACCAGCTCTTTGGCTTAGAAACAGAGATGAGCACCGCCCCCTACAGTCGGTCACGACTAGAACATTCAGTTGTGGGGAAAACTTTACCTTTTTACCTTATACTGAGGCAGACTGAAGCATAAGCCACAGCCCTCGCCGTAAAGTGCATAAAAGATACATCTAACCAATAGTGAAGGAATACTAAAATGAATAAAACCTACATAGTGTAGCATCAGGTTGCAGAATAAAAACCTTCAGACACAGGGAAATCTTTACCTGCTATCTAAAAGTGGCCACAGAGGGCCCCAGCTGGATTTCCTAGGTAGGGTGTTTTATAAGTAAGATGTCCACACTGACATCTTTGCAACCTACCAAGAGAATTGCTGTCAATGACAGGCAAGACAGCAGGGCTTCTGCAGCAGATCTTAAGGCCCTGGCAGGTTCATACAGGAGAAGGGGTCGTTAAGACAACTTAATAAAAAGCCGAGACATCACCCTGCCAACAAAGGTTCGCATAGTCAAAGCGATGGTTTTCCCAGTAGCAATGTATGGCTGTGAGAGCTGGACCATAAGGAAGGCAGAGCGCCGAAAAATAGAAGCTTTTGAATTATGGTGTTGGGGAAGACTCTTGAGAGTCCCCTGGACTGCAAGGAGATCCAATCGGGCAATCCTACAGGAAGTCAAGTGTGAGTTCTCCTTGGAAGGACAAATACTGAAGCTGACTTTAGAAAAGACCCTCATGCTGGGAAAGATTGAAGGCAAAAGGAGGAGGGGGCGGCAGAGGATGAGATGGTTAGAGAGTGTCACCGAAGCAATGAACATGAAATTGGGCGAACTCTGGAAGCTAGTGAGGGACAGGGAGGCCTGGCGTGCTGTGGTCTGTGGGGTCGCGAAGAGTCGGACATGACTTAGCGACTGAACAACAACAAAGGCAATCAGGTTCCAGATCACTTAAATCTTTAACGAAGCTTCCTTCCCCCACACTCCTGCCTCAGCTGCAGCAAAGTCTTGCTGTACTCCTGCCATATGTCTGAGAATTTACAAGAGAATGCCTGCATGTTTTCCAGTTTTGCTCCACTTCCTTAAAGGACGGAAGCCTACTTTTAAAAACGAAATGAAACGAAAGGTGGGATTCTTTTAGGAATGAATACTGCCCTAACTACAGGGCAGAAAGGGAATAGAAGCAGACAAAGGGACTGGTTCTTACAACTCTGTTTTGAAAAGCTGGAATAAACTGTCTTTTGATTCTGCCCAACCCTCACATTAAATCATCCTTTGACTTGATCCTAGTTCAAATTATCATTTAAATGACTGATTACTGTGAATAAGCCATGGCAAGCTTTGGGTTCTCAAGTTCGCCCTCCTGTTTCTTCCTCCTTTGCATGTGATGGGAGGAGGTTGCAATTTTCCACTTTCAGTTTTGAATAAGTAAAGGGTAAGGCTTGAGGCAATTAGTTATCTGATCTCCCCACCCCCCTTGTTTTCACTGGAGGATCAGTGGGATCCACCAGAAACTAGGTCACGACCCACCAAGTGGGTTCCAAACTGCAGTTGGAGAAATGCTGGGTCAGCTTATTATCTGAAGTGGGCATTGCAACCACTATTTCAAATTGCAACTGTGAAGTTTTAAAAAATATTCCTCTTTTGCATACAAAAACACAGGGTGCAATCCTACTGTACTCTTGGGCCAACGCATGTCACTTCTGTTGGCCCAGTGCTGTCGCAAACATGTAATGTCGTAAGGCACGTCTGTGCCTGTGGGGAGGGCACGGGGCCATTGTGGGGTGTCATGCCAACTAACGGATGCCCCAGAGCCAGGGCAAAGCATCCGCACTGGCCAAGTTCAGCCAGTATGAGGCTTGGGGAGGGGGAAAGGGGTGGAATGGTATGGGGGAGGATGGAGAGAGGGCAGCCCCATGGGCAGGCTGGCTCAGGGATGGGGGTGGTGTATGGATCTGGCCATTAGGCCGGATCCTAACCACGGGTCAGGTAAGCCCAGCCGGCTCCTCAAATTTGCACCAGCATTTTTGTTGGCACAGATTTGAGGAGCCCCATAGGGTTGGCTGGGGCTTACACCAGGGTAAGAGGACAAAATTCCCTTACCCACAATGAGCTCCAGCATCTTCACAGTCTGTGTGGGATGCAACACCGGTTAGGATTGGGCTGACAGTCTAAGAATTGGGATGCCTTTCTTGATAGCTATTCCAGATAAAGGTAAAGGTTTCCCCACGACCGAATGGTCTAGTTGTGACCGACTGTAGGGGGCAGTGCTCATCTCCATTTCAAAGCCTGTAGAGCTGGCGTTTTGTCCGAGAACAAGCTTCCGTGGTCATGTGCCCGGCATGACTCTACACCGTAGCACATGGAACGCCATTCCCTTCCCACCGAAGTGGTCCCTATTTATCTACTTGCATTTAGGTGCTTTTGAACTGCTAGGTTGGAGGAGCTAGGACAAGCAATGGGAGTTCACTCCGTCACGCAGCAACAGTGGATTAACTTGCTGCGCCACCACGTCCCCTATCTATTCCAGATATATATATAAAAACGGACGTGTGTGTGTGTGTGTGTGTGTGTGTGTGTGTGTGTGTGTGTGTGTG
>JAJKFI010038433.1:0-26370 GCA_029204185.1 Lerista edwardsae | reverse complement strand
TGTGTGTGTGTGTGTGTGTGTGTGTGTGTGTGTGTGTGTGTGTGTGTTCCTTATACACGTCTCCGTCCCTTGACCCACGGCCACGAAACTTGGCACACACGTTCCTTGCAGCCTGGAAGGAATCACTGCGGGGGTCAGACCCCCCTACAGCCCCCCGTTTTTCAGGGAGGGGGGCTGGATCGTCAGGAAACAAGGGGATTGCATGGGGCTACAGGTCTGCTGCCACCCTGTGGTCACAGACGATTCTGCAGGTTATATGGGAGGGCTGCTGCACCAGAACAGAAAGCGAAACTAAATGCTTTGCCTGCGTTGCCTGACTGGCCCAGGGTGGAAAGAGCAGGATCCAGGGAGTTCCAGCACCCAGTCGGATCTGAGAGGGGCCTATGTCCAGGGAGCTAACTGGCCACCTCTGCCTGTTTCTCATACGTGAGGGCTGTCCTGCCACAGGACCTGCAGACAGTAAGTGGGGCCTTCTTATTGCTCTCTTAGGTTAGGGTGTCCCTGTTTCCTCATTCATTTCACAGTGATAGTGTGCGTTTTGGGTTCCACGTCAGCAATACTGTGCTATTTCAGGGATCTATGGATCTCACTATGTCATACTTTTGAGGGAGGTTTGCATATTTGTGTGTATGTTCCACCATTACTCTGGGACGCCTGGAACGATGTGCACCACACGTGGTGCACTTATACCTTACGATCTGGACAGATATACTGTGGGGGTGGGGCCCCCCTTACGCCCCCCGAGGTGGGGGTGCACTGCAGAACAACCTCCTTCTTCCTAATAGAGCCTGGGGATAATGTCTGCTCCCGGGCAACGCCGGGTCACAAAAAGCTAGTAACATACTAAATTTTCTACCTGAAGACATATGCCTGAACGTTCTCTACAACAACTTTATAAAAAGTAAGTTTATTAAGCTATCACAGTCTGCAGCTGAAACACAACCCTATTCATATAGAAGCAAGAAGAAAGCTAAGCATAAACAATTAACATTTAATTTGTCGGCAACTTACTTTTCTCTGACGAAACATGCGTCTTAGCTTGGCCTCTCACCAACCTGCAGCTTGAACCATCTCCTGCACAGATCCCACAGTTGTCTTCTTTTGCGTGACTTCCAAGTTGTCGGTCACAGCCTATTGCCTGCCAATAACAACACACAGTCAGAAGAAGGGCAAGCCTTCCACAGAATGCTCACGTTTTAACGTTTTTATGCATTAGGTTATCCCTTCATATTTTATGAGCTTGCTGCTTTCTCTCAAAAGCACATCTTCCTTTTCAAGTTTAAGCCAACGAAAGGGCTTGCAGAGAACTAACCTGTCTTTTTTTTTAGGCTGCAACCATCACATGCATTATGGTATATCCAGTGGTGTCATCTAAATGATTTAAGAACAGGTACTCACTTTTGATTGGCACGTGTCGGGACACGCCCACCGGAAGTGACGTCATACGCCGGAAGTGAGGTCGTGGCAGGAAGTGACATGAAAAAAACCCTTTTTGAGGCCTCAGATGATTTTAAACTGACCCAACAGTTGCAACAGTATTCTACAGCACCCCCAGAACATGTGAAGGAGGCCTGGCATCATGTTAAAACCCCAGAGCAACTCATTTTTCAGTGGCAAGGAAAGGAAAGGCTCCGCTCGCTGCCTGCCTACCTGCCTGGCTCTGAGAACATGCAGGCAACTCAAACATGCAGGAAATTCAAACGTTGCAGAGGGCGGAGTCGACGAGTGGGCGGGCGAATGGGTGGGGCCAGCTGTAATCCTAGAAACCGGTACTCGCGTACCCCCTGCATGACATCACTGGGTATATTCCTACCTAAGAAATATGCAAGTTTCTTGCAAGCCAAATACTGTTTTATTTCCTACAATGCTTCTCTCAGGATATCTATACCAATGTGTTGCTTTGAGTTTGCCTTTCATCACTTGCTAGCTTTAGTTACAAAGATTCAATGAAAGATTAAGCTCCCATATTCCAGCAGAACCTGGCTTTAAGTCAGCTGGATGCATATCCCAGTCACAGTGCATACCATCCAATTGTGCCAATTTACCCAGTATAGTCCTGAATTTTTGGGGGGAGGTGGGGGTGGGAAATACACGTGCCAATTTTTGCATGATCTGAGACAGGATAGTCCAACTTCTGGCAGCCACACAACTGACTGCAAAGACGTGGACGTAAGTGGCAGTTATAACAAATTACTACTGGGGCATGAGTACGAATTCATTCGGTGGGGCATGGCAGGGGTTTTCAATCTCCCTGCTGTTCCATTCTCCATCTCCAAACTGGAATGACGCGGCAGGAACATTGAACAGCTGCTGATGCGGGAGGTAGGGGTGGTGAGTGGTGGCTGTGGCGGGGCTTTCAAGGGGTGCAATGAAGGGTCTCATGATCTGCATGCAGCCCATGGGCCATGTGTTGGGCCACCCTGATCTAAAGAGGTCAATCCCAGGCTTCGTTGCTAACTGTCCAGAAACACATTAACCAAAAGGTCTCTACACAATCTTAACAACCCTGCAAGGTACTTACCTACTTAGGTCTTAGCATCTTATTGCAGATGAGGGCCTCAGACTGAGAGTGAAAGCGCAACTAACTGCGCTTAGGCTGTTAGGCTGGCACAGTTAGGCCGGCACAGTTAGGCCGGCACAAGGGCCGCCGTAAAGTGCGTTTGGACCACTCGCTGAGTTAGAGAGGCCAGCACACAAGACGTGCACCATCCTTCCTGACTCCGAGACTGGTCCAAAAGCACTTTACGGTGGCCCTTGTGCCAGCCAAACTTTGCTGGCCTAATTGTGTCGGCCTAACTCCAGGTTAGGATTGCACTCTGAGGAACCTACCTAAGTGAGCGCACAATCTTAACCTGTAGCAAACACCGTAAAGCATGTTGGGACCACTCTCTGAGTCAGCGAGGATGGCATGTTGTTGTTGTTCAGTCGCTAAGTCGTGTCCGACTCTTCGCGACCCCATGGACCACAGCACGCCAGGCCTCCCTGTCCTCCACTAGCTTCCTGAGTTCGCCCAATTTCATATTCATTGCTTCGGTGACACTATCTAACCATCTCATCCTCTGTCGCCCCCTTCTCCTTTTGCCTTCAATCTTTCCCAGCATGAGGGTCTTTTCTAAAGAGTCCTCTCTTCTCATCAGGTGGCCAAAGTATTGGAGCTTCAGCTTCAGCATTTGTCCTCCCAGGGAGCAATAGGCTTGACTTCCTGGAGAATTGACCGATTGGATCTCTTTGCAGTCCAGGGGACTCTCAAGAGTCTTCTCCAACACCATAATTCAAAAGCATCGATTCTTCGACGCTCTGCCTTTCTTATGGTCCAGCTCTCACAGCCATACATGGCTACTGGGAAAACCATCGCTTTGACTATGCGAACCTTTGTTGGCAGGGTGATGTCTCGGCTTTTGATTAAGCTATCTAGGTTCACCATAGCTTTCTTCCCAAGAAGTAAACGTCTTTTAATTTCATGGCTGCAGTCACCATCTGCGGTGATCTTGGAGCCCAGGAAAATAAAGTCTGTCACGGCTTCCATTTCTTCCCCTCCTATTTGCCAGGAAGTGATGGGAGTGGTTGCCATGATCTTAGTCTTTTTAATGTTGAGCTTCAAGCCAATTTTGGCACTTTCCTCTTTCACCCTCATCAAAAGGTTCTTTAGGTCTTCCTCACTTTCTGCCAGTAGAGTGGTATCGTCTGCATATCTGAGGTTGTTGATGTTTCTCCCAGCAATCTTGATTCCAGCTTGTGAGTCATCCAGCCCTGCCTTCCTCATGATGTACTCTGCGTATAAGTTAAATAAGCAGGGTGACAATATACAGCCTTGTCGTACTCCTTTCCCAATTTTAAACCAGTTGGTTGTTCCATGTCCAGTTCTAACTGTTGCTTCCTGACCCGCATAAAGGTTTCTCAGAAGGCAGATCAGGTGGTCTGGAACTCCCATCTCTTCAAGAACTTGCCACAGTTTGTTGTGATCCACACAATCAAAGGCTTTAGCATAATCAATGAAGCAGAGGTAGATGTTTTTCTGGAACTCTCTTGCTTTCTCCATGATCCAGCGAAGGTTGGCAATTTGATCTCTAGTTCCTCTGCCTCTTCGGAAACCAGCTTGTACATCTGGTAGTTCTCGATTCGCATACTGCTGAAGCCGAGCTTGTAGGATTTTGAGCATGACCTTGCTAGCATGTGAAATGAGTGCAATGGTGCGGTAATTCGAGCAATCTTTGGCATTGCCCTTCTTTGGGATTGGAATGTAAACTGATCTTTTCCAGTCTTGTGGCCACTGTTGGGTTTTCCAAATTTGCTGGCATATGGAGAGCAGCACTTGGACAGCATCATCTTTTAAGATTTTGAGTAATTCCGCTGGAATGCTGTCACCTCCACTAGCTTTGTTGTTAGTGAGGCTTTCTAAAGCCCACTTGACTTCACTCTCCAGGATGTCAGGTTCGAGCTCAGTGACTGTACCACTGTGGTTATCAGGAACATTTAGATCGGCCTTATAGAGTTCCTCTGTGTATTCTTGCCACCTCTTCTTAATCTCATCTGCTTCTGTTAGGTCCTTGCCATTTTTGTCCTTTATTGTGCCTACCTTAGCATGAAATTGTCCTTTGACATCTCCAATTTTCTTGAAAAGATCTCTAGTCTTCCCCATTCTGTTGTTTTCCTCTATTTCTTTGCATTGCTCATTTAGAAAGGCCTTCCTATCTCTCCTTGCTGTTCTCTGGAAATCTGCATTCAGTTGGGTATATCTTTCCCTTTCTCCCTTGCTTTTGGCTTCTCTCCTTTCCTCAGCTATTTGTAAAGCCTCGTCAGACAGCCACTTTGCCTTCTTGCATTTCTTCCTCTTTGGGATGGTTTTAGTTGCTGCCTCCTGTACAATGTTACAGACCTCCGTCCAAAGTTCTTCAGGCACTCTGTCTACCAAATCTAAGCCCCTAAATCTATTTGTCACCTCCACTGTATATTCATAGGGGATCTGATTTAGGTCATACGTGGAGGGCCTAGCGGTTTTCCCTACTTTTTTCAGTTTAAGCCTGAATTTGGCAAGAAGAAGCTGATGATCTGAGCCACAGTCAGCTCCAGGTCTTGTTTTGACTGCCTGTATGGAACTTTTCCATCTTTGGCTGTAAAGAATGTAATCAATCTGATTTCGATGTAGACCATCTGGTGAAGTCCATGTGTACAGTCGCCGTTTGTGTTGCTGGAAAAGGGTGTTTGCTATGACTAATGTGTTCTCCTGACAGAACTCTATCAGTCTTTGCCCTGCTTCATTTTGTGCTCCAAGACCAAACTTGCCTGTTATTCCTCTTACCTCTTGACTGCCTACTTTAGCATTCCAATCCCCTATGATGAGAAGGACATCTTTTTTGGGTGTCAATTCTAGAAGCTGTTCTAGGTCTTCATAGAAGCGGTCAACTTCTTCCTCATCAGCACCAGTGGTTGGGGCGTAGACTTGGATTACTGTGATGTTGAAAGGTTTGCCTTGGATCCTAATGGAAATCATTCTATCATTTTTGAGGTTATACCCCAGTACTGCTGTTCTCACTCTCTTGTTCACTATGAAGGCTACTCCATTTCTTCTAAGGGATTCCTGCCCACAGTAGCAAATATAATGGTCATCTGAATTAAATTCTCCCATTCCTGTCCACTTTAGTTCACTAACTCCCAGGATGTCGATGTTCAGCCTTGACATCTCACGTTTGACCACATCTAGCTTGCCTTGATTCATAGATCTGACGTTCCAGGTTCCTATGTAGTATTGTTCTTTGCAGCATCGCACTTTCTTTTCACTTCCAGACACATCCACAGCTGAGCTTCCTTTCAGTTTTGGCCCAGCTACTTCACTCTTTCTGGAGCTACTAGGACTCGTGTTCTGCTCTTCCCCAGTAGCATAATGGACACCTTCCGACCTGAGGGTCTCATCTTCCAGTGTCATATCGTTTAGCCTTTTTGTTCTGTAATCCATGGGGTTTTCTTGGCAAGAGTACTGGAGTGGGTTGCCACTTCCTTCTCCAGCGGACCACGTTTAGTCAGAACTCTCTGCTGTGACCTGTCCATCTTGGGTAGCCCTACATGGCATAGCTCACAGCTTCATTGAGCTACTCAAGCCCCTTCGCCACGACAAGGCAGTGATCCATGAAAGGATGGCATACGTTCTCTGTATTGGCCTCTCTGACTTTGAGAGTGGTCCAAACATACTTTACAGTGTCCCTTGTGCAGGCCAAACTTTGCTGGCTGAACTGTGCGGGCCCAACTCCAGGTTAGGATTGCACCCTGAGTCAACTCGAGGACCTCATGGCTGATAGTAGTTTTTAAAATACCGAGTTATTTTGTACCAACATACTATTTTTGACCTTGCGAATTCTTTCTTGCTGCACAATACAGTAACTAAACTAATCATGTATCATTTCCTTGTTTAACCCTGCTTCTGTAATCCTTCCTTTCCTTTGTTTTCTCCTTTATGTCTTTTTCTAGATTGCAAGCCCCTTGGGGCAGAGACCTGACCTCTTGCCCTCTGAAAAGTGTTGAAGTGCATGTAAATTGAAATAGCAGCAGTGACCTCACTTACAAAGGAGCAGAGTGCTAAAATTGCTTCGTACACATCAGAGCAGAAACCCTTGTGACAACCTTGTAGGATACAAGGAATATGATCCCTGTGTTGTCAATGATAGGCTGAGTGGTTTGCCTAAGACCGCTGAGTGAGTTCATGGCTGAGGTAATGCTTGAACTCTTGGCTTGCAGTCCCTACTCTTGGCTGCAATGCCCCACCTAAATTGAGGACTGAAACTGATTAAAGACAATCTCCTCTTTCTATCTCATGGAAAATGGGTCCTTCCTGTCGTCACTTAAATCAGCAGTGGTTTTGCCATCAATTTGAGAGCACAATCCTAACCTGGAGTTAGGTCGGCACAGTTAGGCCAGCAAAGTTTGGGCAGCACAAGGGACACCGTAAAGTATGTTTGGACCACTCTCGGAGTCAGAGAGGCCAGCACAAAGACGTGAGCCATCCTCCCTGACTCCAAGAGTGGTCCAAATGTGCTTTATGTTGGCCCTTGTGCTGGCCAAACTTTGCTGGCCTAACTGTGCCGGCCTAACGCCAGGTTAGGATTGTGCTCTTAAGTGAAAGCACGACTGTGCATTACCACAACAATGCAGCCTTCTAATGTGTGGCACCAAATGCATCTATCTGGGGAAAGGAGGCATTTTTCTTTCCCTTCTGGGGCACTTCCATGCACGTAACACTCAAGACAAGTAAACAAATCTTCAAAGCAAAGAACAAGAGGCCATCAATGGCAAGATTGGCTATTTCCACACTCCACTGAGGGTGCATCTTCCCTGACTCTGAGTGGTCCAAACGCACTTTACGGTGGCCCTTATGCTGGCCTAACTGTGCTGGTCTAACTCCAGGATTGGAGTTAGGATTGCATCCTTAGAAGCAGAACTTCTCACTTCTCAGTCCAAGGTCAAGGCTCCCTCTGTAGGAGTTTTAGCATACCATAAGAACATAAGAACATAAGAAGAGCCCTGCTGGATCAGGCCAAAGGCCCATCTAGTCCAGCTTCCTGTATCTCACAGCGGCCCACCAGGTGCCCCAGGGAGGCATGAAACAACAAGATGCCTGCATCCCGTTGCCACTCCCCTGCACCCGGTACCAGTAGCCCACCACCTTTGTAAGGAGGTTGCACAATCCATCATTGCCTATAGCCCACGATGGACCTTTCCTCCAGAAATCTGTCCAATCCCCTCTTAAAGGCATCAAGACCAGATGCCATCACCACCTCCTGTGGCAAGGAGTTCCACAGATTAACTACCCGCTGGGTAAAAAAGTACTTCCTTTTATCTGTTTTAACTCTCCCAACCCTCAGCTTTAGTGGATGCCCCCTGGTTCTGGTGTTTTGAGAGAGGGAAAAGAACATCCCTCTATCGACTTTATCCCTTCCATGCATAATTTTGTATGTCTCAATCATGTCCCCCCTCAGGCGCCTTTTTTCTAGACTGAAGAGCCCCAAACGCTGCAGTCTTTCTTCATAAGGGAGGTGCCCCAGCCCCGTAATCATTTTTGTCGCTCTCTTCTGCACCTTTTCCAACTCCACTATGTCCTTTTTGAGGACATATCACAACCATCTTATCTGTTTTACCATCAAGGAGGGGGGAAAGTAAATTTTGCCTTATCAGGAAGTATACTTTAATAACAAATGAGACCTTAACAAGGAAGTGAAGATGGATCTGGATTAACAAGAAACATTCCCTCAAGAATGGAATGTGGGGAAAGTAGGCAGGGAGAAGTTTTATCCCTCTCTCCCAAAACTGGAACTTAAAAAGGTGAAGGTTTCCCCACGACCAAATGGTCTAGTCATGGGTGCTCATCTCTGTTTCTAAGCTGAAGTGCCAGCATTTGTCAAGGACAAGTTTCCTCCATATGGCCAGCATGACTATCCACCAAGGCACACGGAATGCTGTTACCTTCCCACCGAAGTGGTACCTATTTATCTACTTGCATTTTTAGGTGCTTTCAAATTCCTAGGCTGACAGGAGCTGGGACAAGCAACAGGAGCTCACTCCGTCACGCAGTCGCGACTGCCAATCTTCCGGTCAGCTGCTCAGCAGTTTAACCTACAGTGCCACCACGTCCCGTGGAACTTAGGGTCACCCAATAACCTTGGTTGGCAGGAGATGCAGGAAATACAGTGGGAAGGTCTTTGTACAACACAACATTAATTTGCTGCTATGGGATGTACTGATTGCTAGCGGCTTGGATGGTTTTACGTTAGGACAAATTCACGGAGGAAAGAGCTATCAATGGCTATTGGTAGAGGTAAGAGAAAATGGTGAGAACGAAATAAAAACACATTACATCACTTTCTGCACTTCTCGTTTTTGTTAAAAAAAAATCTGAAATCTGCAAAAGAAATCCGTTTTATTTACTATTTAAAATGGGGGTGAATGAGTAATCACTTTTGCTGCCATCTGCTTATACTATACCACCTATATCACCTACATAGTATACTTTTAAAGCGATTGTAATTCATACAGGCATTCCCTGGTATCCACTGGGGTTCTGTTCCGGATACTCCCGTGGATACCTGAAACCATGGATACTGGGGACACCTTTTTAAAGATAGGGGAACATCAGTGTTTTTGCTGCCACAAGGTAAAAAAAAAGAGATGTGTTTAATGTTCCCTTATCTTTTTAATAGACATCCCAGTATGTGGATAACTGAAACCGTGGATACCAAATCAATGGATATGTGGGCACGCCTGTAAATTTTGAATAAAAACACACAGTACAGCTTTCTGTACTAACTTTTGGAAAAAGCCGAAATTCATGAAAAAATAAAACTGTATTCTCCCATCTCCAGCTATTGGTCAGGAGGGCAGTGGTATCACTCCATGGAGCCACATGGTACTGGAGGATGCTTTGGGTCAGTGATGTCATGCAGGGGGTACGCGAGTACCGGTTTCTAGGATTACAGCTGGCCCCGCCCATTCGCCCGCCCACTCGTCGACTCCGCCCCCTGCAGCGTTTGAATTTCCTGCACGTTTGAGTTGCCTGCACGTTCTCAGAGCCAGGCAGGCAGGCAGCGAGCGGAGCCTTGCCTTGCCTTGCCTTGCCACTGAAAAATGAGCTGCTCTGGGGTTTTGGAACTGTTGGGTCACTTTATCATGATGCCAGTCCTCCTTAACATGTTCTGGGGGTGCTGTGGAATACTGTTGCAACTGTTGGGTCAGTTTAAAATCGTCTGAGGCCTCAAAAAGGGCTTTTTTCATGTCACTTCCTGCCACGACCTCACTTCCGGCTTATGACGTCACTGCCGGTGGGTGGACCCTGACAAGTGCCAATCAAAAGTGAGTACCTGTTTCTAAATCATTTGAATGACA
The DNA here is from genome assembly GCA_029204185.1 of Lerista edwardsae. Lineage (NCBI taxonomy): Eukaryota > Metazoa > Chordata > Lepidosauria > Squamata > Scincidae > Lerista > Lerista edwardsae. Next base: position 16,503 of record JAJKFI010038433.1, on the reverse strand, counting down.
CCACTGCTTTGGGTCTCCCCTAGAGGGGGCGGCAGGTCCTCCTGCCCACCACCACCATCACCATCCCGGCAATTTGCTCCCGCAGCAGTCAGTCGCTCAGAGCTATGCTGCCCTCTTTCAGGAAAGGGTGGCATAGCTCTCAGGCACGTGGTCAAGCTCCTCTGCTGCCACAGCCAGTCTTGGGGCAATTGTGTGCCTTGGATCAATTCAGCTCACTTCAGAAGAAGCAGACGGCACTGCTCCGGGGCATAGCGGGGTCGGAGCGAAGGCGGCCATCCTGTCCAAAGTGGACGCCTTCACTCCCAGTGAATGCGCCCAGACTGGCTGCAGAGGCGGCAGGCAGGTTTTCAGTCGGCGGACTCAGCATAGTCTCCGGGAGCGAAAGAGGCCGCTTTCCAAAGTGCCTGCCAGGAGAAGCTCCCTACCACTTCCTCAGCCAGGTTCGGAGCAAAGCCAACTGCTTCAGAAGAAGCAGCCCGCCTTGCCCCAAGCGTTCTGGGAGGGATTGCGGTGACATCCTCATGTCACCAGAATTACATCCGGGCAGCCGGGGGTGTGGCCGCAGCCGGGGGTGTGGCCCAGAATGCAGCAACCCCCAGCTATGTGGGTGGATGTGAGCAGTAGCAGGACTGTGTTTCTGCTCTAATCTCCCAAATCTGGGCTTTCCCACAGGCAGTCGGGGGGCCACCATGGGAAATAAAATGCTGAACTTAATGGACCTTTGATCTGATCAAGCAGGGCTTTGCTGATGCTCTTATGAAACATTTGTTCCCTTCAAAACACACACGCACGAGATTCACTTCAGTTCACTTCATTTAAGCATTTGCTTTCTTTCTCCAAGGGCTTTGCAAAGTGGTTCAGCGTTCCTTTCCAACTATCATTTTTCGACAAGACATGTGTGCGACGGAACTGGACGGATTGCGTTTCTCCCCAAGATTATTTGGAGGCCTGTTTTATAAGTTGTTTCTTCTGCAGGCCTTCTCACGCTTTCTAAGAGTGTTCTCAAGCAGTCTGGAAAGCCTGGTGCCAAAAAGATAAGGATCTGAAAGGAAGGATTCAAAAATCACTCTCTTTACTTTCCTGCTAGGAAAAGAAGCGCAGCTTCTTTCCCCCTAGGAAAAGCAGAGCCACTCCTTCCCATAGTATCAAAATGACTTTTCTCAAAATGGACTACAAAAAGGGCTAAAAAAAACCCAACAACAACTCAGCTTCATTTCTAACAGCAAGTATTTACAATGCGTAGACTGCAAAAAAACATGACTATCCAACCTGCACAACACTCTGCCAGCAACTCCTCCTGGTGTAAGGGAAAAGTTAGCCCTGTTCAGACATTCATTTGAACCTGCGGAGGGAGCAAATCAGGTTCTGTCAGCTGACTTTGCTTCTGACCTCCGTGACCAAGAATCATGGGTGCAGTGAGCTTATGCGTGTAACACAGTCTCTTGCGTGTGCAGCTTGGAAAATGGAAGGTATCATGGATCATATGCTCAGGTTTATGTGCACAGGCTCTGTGCAAATACAACCTCTGAATGTACTGGTGCCAATGGGAGCAACCTGAATCAGCCCCATCCACGTATTCAAACAAATGCCTGATCTATAGCTCACCAGGAGTGAAATCAATAATCACCTGAAAACTAGAAACAGCCCCAACAATCTCACTGTGCGCTTCCTGTTGTGTGTATATGGGGGTGGGGACACCATATTAGTGCCATAGATACCTATTAGCCAGTACAGAACTGGAACGATTAACATCTACTTCCTCTGAACCATTATCCTCATGTTCTCATTTTCTTTTCTTTTTTCCCTTTTTATAGAGATCCTGTAAAGATTCCTAAGGAAATTGTGTAACACTCCCAGCATTCAGAGAAAAAGTTCTACCATTACCATGATGCTCTGAAAAGTGCTATGTACTCAAAGGGCTGAGGATTTCCTTGCATTGTTAATTTGGAGCCTGTGTCTTCTGCAGTACAATGGGACTGCAGTATCACTGATTTGGTGTCCACTGATTAGACTAACCACTGATTCTGGAGGTCCATCTTTAAATGCCTTGTAACAAGGAAGAAAACAAAAGCCAATTTCCTACCTTCCTATATTCTATTAGATTTCACGATTCACCCCATCTAGTGGCTGAACGTGGTATAGCATCTGTAACAATACGTTCTAGGGTGACAATGGAGGAGCAAATAAAACCTGGAAGTGGGTCTTTAAAGCCGTTTTTTCCACTGATGTCAGTATGCACTGATTTTGGTATCACTGGGGTCCAATGTGGGGTGCTCCCATGGCCCCCACTCATCAGGCAGCTGCGGCAAGCCAGACACCTGTGGTGCTGTGAAATCTGTGTGGCACCCAGAAATAGTTGGTGGTTTCAGGCCAAACTTTCTCGGGAGGGAGGGCCCACAAGAGGCAACTGTGCCACCCTTCCACAGTGTCAGAGGCTAGCCAAGGCAATGGGCAATAAGTCCTCCGCCCCAGTGCAGGGCCCCTTAAGAGTGTGGGGCCCAATGTGATGACATAGGCCACATTGCCCTAAGGCAGGCCCGGCTCTCAAAACTGATTCACCAGGGTTTTTTTTTAAGCATAAGAACATAAGAAGAACCCCACTGGATCAGGCCAAAGGCCCACCTAGTCCAGCTTCCTGTATCTCACAGCGGCCCCACCAGGTGCCCCAGGGAGGCACGAGACAACAAGATGATTGCATCCTGTTGCCACTCCCTTGCACCCGGTACTCTGAAGTAGCCTACTACTAATGTAAGGAGGTTGCACAATCCATCATGGCCTATAGTCCACGATGGACTTCTCTTCCAGAAATCCATTCAATCCCCTCTTAAAGGCATCTAGACCAGATGCCATCACCACCTCCTGTGGCAAAGAGTTCCACAGACTAACCACCTGCTGGGTAAAAAAAGTACTTCCTTTTATCTGTTTTAACTCTCCCAACCCTCAGTTTTAGCAGATGCCCCCTGGTTCTGGTGTTTTGAGAGAGGGAAAAGAACATCCTTCTATTGACTCTATAACCTCCTAAGGATGTTAGCATGTGAAAAAGCATCCCCTTAAACTGACTGCTCCCACAAGTGCCAAAAAATACATTATACAAAAGTAATCAGACACTTTGGAGTGCTAAGAAACATTAAACCTTCATTTACCCATGCACTGAGTTCCAAATCCCAAATTTAACTTTCCACAATGCTTCCTCCATGTGCCATATCCAAGTAACTTCCTCATTGCACCGATTAACAGAAGGTGCTGCTGCACTGGAGATCGTGGGAAACTGGTCAGTAGCAGAACACACTCAGGGAGCGGGTTGGTCCTGTCACCATGCAGGGCTGAGCACATGCTTTGCATGCAAATGGGACAAGCTGAATCTCTGGCATCTTCAGATATCTGAACTCTGGACAGATGCTGCCACTGAGCAGATAATACTGAGCCAGAAGGAGCAGTGATTCTGCCTCAGAATTCATTCAGACTGAGCTGGTCCGACTTAGGAAACCAATTGTGAGATTTTGCATGTATTCTCTCCCACTGCTTAATAGCCCGCGTCATTCGGTGCTGGGCATGGTAAAAGCCTCCCCCATCTTGCAAGAGGGCTGGGTCTTGCCTTGGGGAAAAGTAGCATGCATATTGCCTGGACTGTGATGCTGCTCCTTCATCGGCCAAACCACCACATACACCCCTTCTGAGGCTTTAGTGAGATGGGCCTCTCTGCCCTAGTTTTGTCTTGGCCTCCCTCTCTTCCCCTGGTTAATAGAAGCAGCCTTGGCTGGGCTTTATCCTTGCTGCAGACCAAGAATGCCAGTTTGCATTCCAGCAGTGTCATTTGATTACGTTACTTCCTGCTTGATGATGTCACTTCCAGCCATGACATCAATTCCTGTGAGTCCCGACACAAGTGCCATTCTCAAAAGTGGGTCCCCATGCAAAATGTTTGAGAACTACTGAACTACAGACACTGTAATCAGATTAGAGTAAGCAACGTGTCTGAGTTGTCTTATGATGAAATCTAAAATAACTGATTCAAGAGGACCAGCAAAATTATTGCAACCATATCAGAAAGCATGGAGGGCACTCCCCAACCTAGATATTGATACCAAATTTCATGCATATGGATTTGAAAGTTCTGGCCAGCAGCTCTTTCAGAAATGGTTAACACGGAAAACTTGCAATGAGTTTAAAATGGGATGTGTGTTAAGTTTTTATTAAGAATGTTCAGTTTTAAGAAGAGTGCTGAAGGGTGTAGACCAAGAGCCTAGCCCAATGAATTGCCTCACTCAGCTTCACACTCCGTGTCAGCCGGCCATAAAGGACTAAAGATTTTAACGACTAAGGCATTTGTTCAAGTTAATCCACCCCATATTGTTGGCTATTTACTCAGCAAAGGGATCAACTATAAATGTTATAGGCAGATTGGGAAAACATCTGCAAGCTTTTAGGGCATATTCAGAAATAATTATAAGTAGGTGATTTTATTTTATTTTAGGTAAAAAAAAAAAAAAGCACAAATTGCCTAAATGAAACAAGTGACAGTATAAAAACAGGGTAATGGAAGAATTGGGACCATATCAAGCTCTTAAAAAGAACCGTAACAGTGTAACTGTAAGAAATGATAAAAAATGTTGTAATGCCCTGATTACAGTAAACTCACACAATGCAATCAACATTTTTGGAGGGCATTGGTGATGCTGTGACCTTTTATATGTAATGGAAACGGGAAGGTTTTGCTTACCTGTGAACTCCCCTTCTCCGTAGTTCCGGTCAGGGCCAGCGTGGTACATCTGGGAAGCTCCTCCCTCTCAGACAGGCAGATTGACAGAAGATTTGCGCAAAGGGGGAGGGGCTCCTGGATCCACCCAGTCCAATCAAAGCCTCAAAAGTAGTGTCCCCACTCTGCAAAACACTAACAAAGTTCAAAACTCCAACCATGAAGAAAAAACAACTCCTTCTATGCAGGATGCAGAACTGAGCGACAGACCCTTGCTCCCCTGCAAACTATCCATTGGAAAACATCCAGAATCAATTTTCCTCCCGGGAGTGATGGAACCCCGATGCCTCAGCCCCATATGTGTGGGACGCTGACCCTGACTGGAACTACGGAGAAGGGGAGTTCACAGGTAAGCAAAACCTTCCCATTCTCCCGTAGTTCCAGTCAGGGTCAGCGCGGTACATCTGGGACGTACCCAAGCCATACCCATATAAAAAACAAACAGGGTGAGATCACGCTGAGGCATCCTGCACCACCGTCTGCAGGACCCGCCTAGCAAAGGCAATGTCCTGGACAGCGAAACTGTCTACCTTGTAATGCCGAATAAATGTGTTGAGGGATTTCCACGTAGCAGCCCTACACACCGCTTCCAGAGAAGAAAAGGCCTTAAAGGCCACTGAAGTCGCAGCCCCCCATAGGGAGTGAGCAACAATCCCCTCCAGAACTGACACACACACACCCCGGGCTCTATATGCTGTTACTATGGCCTCTCTGATCCAACGAGAAAGGGTGGAAGGAGATGACTTGGTTCCCAGCTTTGGGAGATGGTAATGGATAAATAATGCTTCTGATTTTCTAAGAGACGCCATTCTGGATATGTAAAAACTGAGTGCCCTTCACACGTCCAAGGTGTGCCATTGTTTTTCCTTTGCATGTTTAGGGTTTGGGCAAAAGGAGGGTAGGACCACCTCCTCCAAACTACCAATCAATCAAAAGGTACTTATATACCGCTTTTCAACACAAAGTTCACAAAGCAGTTTACAGGTAAATAGTAATAACTATGAAACATAGTATTTACTTTTGGTAGAAAGGTAGGATCCAACCGCAAGGTGACCCTAACCTCTGAAAAAATGCAGAGCTCCTTAGCTACAGAAAAGGCTGCTAGCTCTGATACCCTTCTGGCTGAGGTAATGCCCACCAAAAAGAGAGTCTTTAACGTGAGCTCCTTCATAGGACAAGTGGTCATAGGTTCGAAAGGCTCCCGAATAACAGCCTTCAGAACCAGCGGCAGGTCCCAAGTGGGAACCCTATGGACAGTAGGCGGGTTCAAAAGTGCCACCCCCCTGAGGACTTTTCGGAAATAGGGATGAGAAGATAAAGCCCGTCCCCTTGGGTACCCCAAGATAGAGGCTATTGCTGAGACCTGGCATCTTAGGGTGGCCATGCTCAGACCCTTTTCCAACTCAGTTTGTAAAAATTTAAGGAGTCCCTTCACTCTGGGCCTACAAGGGTCCACCCCCTTACCTGAGCACCAGGCCAAAAAAACTTTCCAAGTTGAATTATAAACCGGGTTAGTTGAATGTCGTCTGTCCGACATTAAGGTGTACAGAATGGCCTGAGAATACCCTAGGGTGGCAAAGGCCTGCCGCTCAATCTCCAAGCCATCAGCTGCAGGAAGTCTGGATGCGTGTGGCAAATTGGTCCCAGCGTCAGGATGTCCCTCCGATGAGGAAGGTGGAAGGGAGGGGCCCTGGACATCTCCATGAGATTGCTGAACCAAGGACGCCAGGGCCAGTGAGGGGCAATCAGGACCACTTCTGCCTGTTCCTTTCTTATCTTTGTTACCACCTTCTGCAGAAGTTTGAGCAGTGGAAAGGCGTACAGGAGACCCCTGGGCCAGCGTTGTTTTACAGCGTCCACTCCCAGGGACCCCGGGCATCGTACCCTTGAGAAGAAGGATAGTGTCTGATGATTGAGCTGTGTAGCAAACAGATCCATCTCCATTCTCCCGAATCTGTGCACCAGCATCTGGAAAATGTCCTGATGTAGCCTTCATTCGGCCCGGTCTAATTGCTGCCGGCTTAACCAGTCTGCCTGGACATTCTCCACGCCTGGCACATGTTCCTTTCCGCCCAATGAAAGAGCGAGCACGCCTCCCTGTGAAGGGATTTCGACTTGGTGCCCCCTTGTTGGTTTACATAGGCCCAAGCTGTTATGTTGTCTGTGTACACTAGGACATTTGCCTGTATTCTGCATGGTACAAACATCCAAAGAGCCAAGGCTATGGCCCTTAATGCCAGAAAGTTTATGCTTTTTCTTGCTTCGGTGGGAGTCCAGACCCTGGATCACCTGACCCTCTGAATGCGCCCCCCAGCCAAGGAGACTGGCATCCGTGAATATCAAGATTGGGTCCATGATCTGAATGGGCCCTCCCCTGGCCAATCTAGTTGGACTCAACCACCACTGGAGGTCCGCTCATGCTGCCATGTCCAGCTGAGTCCTCTTGGGCTTGTTGGCTGAAATGGCCTCTTGGTGCAGCAGAAGCAGGTGCTGCAGGGCACGAGCCCTGAACCATGCCCAGGAAATCACCTCTTGGCAAGATGTTAACATCCCCAACAGCCTGGCCAATGCCAGAATGTCAGGGCAGTTCAGTTGCAGGACCTTTGTGGTCAAGGTCCGAATCTTGTCCTGCCTCTCCTGAGACAGGGCCACGGTGAAATTGAGTGTGTCAATGGTTACTCCCAGGTGTGAAATGGTCTGTGACGGAGAGAGATGACTCTTCTCCCAGTTCACTATGAATCCATGATGGTTGAGACATTGGATGGTCTGGGCCACATGCCTCGCCCCCTGGTGATGATTTCACGACGTCACAAGCAGGTCGTCGAGGTAAGGGTAGACTACCACTCCCTGTAGACAAAGACAGGCCACCAAGACCACAAGGACATTTGTGAAGACATGGGGGGTGGATGACAGGCCAAAGGGCAGCGTGCAATATTGGAAGTGTTGGCCCTGACAACAGAACCGCAAGAACCTGTGATGCACTGCTCTTATTGGGATATGGAGATACACCTCCTGTAGGTCGAGGTAGGCTAGAAAGTCCCCTTTCCTGAGAGCCATTAAGATGGCTCTTAAGGTCTCCATTTTGAATTTTGTTTGTTTCATCCAGTGGTTGAGCCATCTTAGCTTGAGTATGGCTCTCGTATCGCCAGACTTCTTGGGCATTGTGAAAAGGTGTGAATAGACCACGAAGCCCCTCTCCCGTTCCGGGACCAGTTCTATTGTGCCAATGTGGAGGAGATGTTGGATAGCCTCCAATGACTTTTGATGTTTCACACTGCACACAAGTCTGTGCACTTGAACGAACCGGTCTCAAGGTAGGGAGCAGAGCTCCAGAGCGTACCCCCACCTCACAGTGTCCCGGACCCAATGATCCATCGTCGTCAGGTCCCATCTGTCAGCAAAAAACTGGAGTTGGCCGCCGATATGTGGGGGGCCTTGGACGTCACGCCAAGTGGGCCTTAGGCCTCTTGGAAGCAAATTGCTGCTGGGGTTGTCCCCGGGGCTTGAAGGTGGATTTACATTGCCATGGCCAGCTGGAACCACAAAAGGAGTTGAAGGACCTGAAGGAGGAAGGGGTCGTAGACATCGATGCACCCGAAGCTTGAAGTTTGCTGCCCCGAAAAAAGCGAGAGGGTTGCTTGCCTTAGGGCTTGGAGGACTTCTCCCTTGTAAGTAGAGTTTTCTTTTTTCCTTTTGTCATTACCAAGAGTGGTTCAAGCTCTTCCCCAAAGAGCTTAGTTCCCTTAAAGGGAATGCCCACCACCTTAGCCTGGGAGGCTGCATCAACGTCCCAGTGACAAAGCCATGTATTGCGACACACCGTGACGCTAGCTACAATGGATCGGGCTGACAACTGCATGGCATCTGCAGTGGCATCTGACACGAAGGCTGCAGCAGTGGACATCTTGGTAATGTCTTTCCAGACTTCCTCTGGTATCTCAAAGTCTCTTATGAGTTGCCGGGTCCACAGGTACATCGCCCTGGCGAAGACCAAACCAGCAACAGACGCCTTCAAAGCCCCCGCTGCTGCTTCAAAGCCTTTGTGGACCACCATTTTGATGCAGCGGTCAACTGCATCCTTGGGTAAACCCTCGGAATCTGTCGAGAGTACCGAGGTGGAGCCCAACGCTGCGACAGGCGCATCTATGACCGGCAGTTTGATATGTTGCATCTCGTTATTGAACAGTGCATACAACTTAGTGGAGGGGCGCGATTGTCCTTATTTTTGGCGGGATTCTGCCACTCCTTGTCAATGAGCTGTCAAAAATACTCCAGCAGCGGGAACCCTGTGGGGGTCACTTGCTGAGCTGGGAACGCATTGACTGCACCCCACACCTTCTCAGAAGAACCTTGTTCTGCCATAGGGTCCTGATCTTTCTTTAACTTGAGAACCCTAAGGACCTTGGGGAACATAGGTGGAAACATGTCTGTCTGGAATAGTCTGGTACTCGGGGTGTCTGGGGCAGTTTCCTCCTCTGAGATCTCCCCCTCCTACAGAAAAGCAGTGGATGCTTCATCTGCCTCATCCCCTGAGTCCAACAGCTTGGGACGTTGTGCGGATGTGAGAACGTCCATAGTGTCCCCGCTTAGGGACCTGGATCTCTTTCGACGAGGGGGGGGGTTACATCCTCCCTTTTGCATCCCCGTATCTCACCCTGAGGAACCAGGGTGACTTGCGGCACTGCCAGAAGGTTGCTGTTCTGCCTGCACATCAGCAGGCTGTGGCTGTGACTCCTGAGCCACATCCTGAGCTGTGACTATCCTGCGGTGTCCCCCCCACTGTCCTGGGGAGCAGCCTGCGAGTGCGGGGCAAGCTGAAGGCCTCCCAGGGCTGAATTAAGGGCTGTTGTGAACATTCTTTGGAGCGTGGTCTCAATATCCCCCCACGGGAGCGCGATCGGGACCTCCGCTGCAGGGCTCTGTTCCGGGGCACAATCAGGACTAGCCATGGCCTTGGAAGGCGGTTGCCACTCACCACGCTGTCCCCGCTCATCTGTTTGCAGGCCCCGCTGCATGGACTTCAAAATGGCGGCTGCCGTCCCCGCTCCCAGTTGGACGCGGGGGTCAGAGCATTAAGGCTGGGGAGACCCTTCAAAAACCCTCTCCCCACCTCAGATCGAGCGAGGGGGTCAGGCGGTTGCCAATCGAAGCCCGTCCCCGGCCCTGAGTGAGCGTGGGGATCAGGTCCGATTGGTGCGGCTTCACACCAAAACTCAAAATGGCGGTCGCGGCTCCACCATGAAGCCCGGCAACTCCAGGTCTGGAACTCTTGTAGCTGCGGGTGCCAGTGTCGAACAGCAGTCCGTGCACACTTGAGGGAGCCCTGAAAAGGGCTGTTGTGTCCAACTGTAAGCCGTGGATCGGCTGTCTTCTGTCGTTCTCCGCTTTTTTTTTACGAGCTCTGAGGAGCAATGGAGAAAAATGCTACCTACCAGCCACGAGGCTAGGTCAGACTGGGTGGATCCAGGAGCCCCTCCCCCTCTGCACAAGTCTTCTGTCAATCTGACCTGCCTGCCTGAGAGGGAGGAGCTTCCCAGATGTACCACACTGACCCTGACTGGAACTACGGGAGAATTGAAAACTAAGCGACATTGTGAAATGGGCAAACTGTATTTGAAATAAAGCGTGCACAATACAGTAAATACATTGATTAAATGTCTGTGAAGTGTTTTTTGTTATTAAAAAAGTATTTTCTCTCTTTACTGCAGCAGACCCTGAACTTACCACGGTCACAGCTGTGACTTGCCTTCTTCTTCGGTGCCCTGAGCCATTGCACAGAATCTTGCAAGAATAGTGTAAGACCTCAGAAGGTTCTTGCAATATTTTTATGATGTTGGCCCAGCAAGCTGAGTAGAGAGGGCTGCTGGGAATATCCCGTGGCAGCCTTGGGTGCTGCGGCACACAATTTGGGAACCACTGCTTTAGATTTACTCTATCAGAATTACAAATTGTATTAAATTTTAGTAGAGCAGTAATGAAATACTGTTAGTAGTAAATATAGAGCTAGTGAAATCAGCAATTTACTTATGTTTTTAATATCAACAACATCTTTGGCTTAAGGCATTAAATCCTATCCACAACTGAAATGAAGCCTAAGTAACTTCTTTCTGCATATTAATCCAATTATTCTTGCCTTTGCTTTCCCTTCCTGGAATCTCTCGTCGTCTCCACTGTTGACATACACAATTGTAAGCTCTATCGAACAGGCGCTTACTTTGTAAAAAGAATGCCATTAATCTTGATGGTGCAGTACAACAACAAAACGTATCATATTGTGTATAGTAAATTATTCCATACTGGTTCAGCATTAGCTTTTAACCCATTTCCAAACGCCAAGGTACTACAGGGAGACCCTACAAGCCGCATGAGAAGTCTATGATTGGAATTCTCTCTCACTAAGCTGTTACAGAGAAGCCCCAATTCAAATTAGGGTCATTGCTCTACATATCCTAAAGCAGAAGGTTCCAAACCACAATAGGTGACCTGGATACGGCATAAGGAAAAAGCTGTCCAGACACGTTTGGTTAGCGCTGCAGCCTCTTATCTTTCCAGAAGTCTTCTCAAACTTGCACCGGACAGCTGCTTCTGCCCAGAAACTGGGGCACAGAGCCTGCTGGGAATGGCTGCCTGGCATGATCCGCTATAAAGATAAGAAGTTCTGGCATGGAACAGAACGCTCTGCACCCAGATGGGTTATTTCCTTATGCAGCAGGCTGCGGTTTGGAGACAGCTGTTCTAGAGCAGCAGTCTCTAAACGTGGGACTGCTGCATGCCGAAATTCCCCCCAGGTGTGACTGGAACTTATCATACCAAGGGGAAGCCTTCTATCTTCGTCTCCAATCTCCCCCAAAATTTGCGCCACCCAGCGACATCAACTTGGAAATCCAGGCGTAGAGCATGATTTTTTGGGGGGACGGGATAGGGAGAATGCAGAAGCATCTGGTCAGTGTGAACTTTGCAGGAGATCGGAGACGAAGATAACAGGCTACCTTGAGGAATGGTAAGCTCTGTTCATACAGGGCAGGGGTTTTCATGGGCACCAGATGCAGCCCACAGGCCATCGTTTGGTGATCACTGTTACAGAGCATATGTTCACTGAGCACTACTTGTTGGCACACTGAATCTCCCGGCTGCCACTTGTGCACCAAGACTGAACCCAACACTACACAATCCGCAGTGGCAGTCAAGCTGTCTGTCAGAGAAGCTTGTCTACTCATCCCAGGCCTTCCCATTGAAGAGGAGACTCTGGAAAGGGTCAGAGGAACCCATGGCTCTCTGCAACATGGTATGAGACTTTAGCTTGCCAAGGGTTGAGATAAAGGTCCCAAGCAGGCAAGACTCAGGTAGCTGAGAACAAATCAAGCTTGAGGAATCAAAGATACAGGCAGGTTGAAAGTTGAACTCAAGAGCACATAAAAGCCCTACTGGATCAGACTCAAGGTGGCCTACTAGTCTAGTATCCTGTCTCCCACAATAGTGGCCATAATCATATCTTGTGGCCATGAGTTCCGCAGGATGAGGCAAGACACGTGGAGATTCTTGATGTCACTCTTGGTGATATGCTCCTCAGATCAATGGCGAAACTCTGAGGCCCAGGTTTTATAGGCTGCCTGTGAGTCTGCCTGGGACTGCCTGTGAGAGCTGGCTGACAATGATTGCAATCTAAATAGTAGTTCTGCAGTTTGTCATATTTGCAGAGGCAGCAGAAGACTGCTGACACAAGAGGCAAGTCAGCAGATCCTGACTTCTGGAAGTCCTGATGCAAGACGCTCAGACACACCCTTGGTGTCTTTTGCATAGCTTTACGTCCCTCACCGTACAGGTTTCTATTTCCTCCTGGAATACCCAGATAGAGCCACACACACTTATGTCACCAGCGAGCAGAGCATTAATACACATTAAAAGCATATTAAACGCTAGGTTTCCATTCACTCCTGCGTTTTGGAAGGGGAAAAGAAATCATCAATAACGGTAATTCTTCCACAGTGACAGAGACCGAGCACTGGGGTCAGCGGGTAACGCACAATCCAAGAGCGGTGGGAAGAGGCAAAATTATTCCTGATACATTAGAGCTGGTTATGGAACTTCATAAATATTTCACAAAATGTAAATCCAGGAATCACCCAAAAGTTTCCACAGCTGTTTCTACAGTTCGCCTTCCCTCTCATTTGGATTCGGGCTGAGGAATTAGATTTAAATGAAAACCATGAACACAGGATGTTTCATTTCGATCTGTGAAGGTTAATGCAGCACTGGCCACATTCAAGAATGTTCATTTCTTAAGCAGATGGTGGGATTTAAATATCATGAGGAGGAGGAGGAGGAGGAGAGGCGGCATGGGGAGAGAGAGAGAGAGGATAAGGACCAGGCAGACAGCAAGCAGAGCGCTATCTAAGGCACCGATCTACAGAAGCGTAAGGTACTGAGAAATCTCTCTATGGGCCCACACAAAGCACGCTACGGTCCTGAGGGGGAGGGGGTGATAAAGAGGCCTCCTCTGACATTAATCTGCCCAATTGCACAGAATCCCAGCCTACAATAGTAAAAAAGTGCCTTGTGCCAGCTCAAATACATCCTTTTCATGCTATATACATTACACCACTGCTTGTCAGAAGAACTGTTTGCCGTTTCTGGGTACAGTTCAAGATGCTGCTCCGGACCTTTAAATCCTAAACAGTTGGAGGGTAGGTGTGCCCCAGTATCCATGGGGGGATAGATTTCTGTCTCCTCTCTGTGGATTCCTGAAACTGTGGATAAGAGGGAACCCTATGTTTATGTTATCCCCTGCTCTTCCCCCCAACAAAGGAGGTAATTTAAGCAACCTAAAATGAGAATAAAGAGAGGGAGGCCAATCTGTGGAAACTGCAAATATGGGAGCCGAGGATACAGGGACCCACCTTTACTTGGATATTTAAGGAATCATCTCCCTCACTGTGGAACTACCTGCCTCATGAGATCAACTCAGAGGGCCTTCTTGTGCGTTTGGTGATGCCATGTAAGAGGGCCTTCTCTGCAGTGGCACCCTGGTTATGGAACTCATTTGCACTCATCATGAGTATAAGGCTGGCTCTATCACTACCACTGTTCCAGTGGCAACAGAAATGGTTTGGTTTTGTTTTTTCTGTTTGGCCATTAGAGCCAAAGTCTATATTGATTTAGGGCGTAACCCAAACCAACTTTCCAGCACTGGGATAAGGGCAATGCGGCTCTGAGGAAAGGGAACAAACTTTCCTTTCCCTTGAGGAGGCCTCTATGACTACTACTCCACTGCAGGATGCAGCACATGCCCCATTGGCACAGCTATGTCAGCGCTGGGCTAGTTGGTTAGGATTGCTCCTACTTGATTCTCTTACTTGATGCTGTTTTGGTAATGTTTTCCGGTGCTCAGCCTGTGCCTGAATTACTCAAGAGCCAGGCCAAAGCCAGCAGATTTATAAGGCCAGGCAAAACCCAACGTGCCCCTGGAGCTACCTGAATGGCATCTGATCTAGGTGCTCTGCAACCCACCTGTGTGGGTCTCAACCCACAGTTTGAGAAACACTGCCTTACAGACTTTGGGTATGCTACAAAAACAGAAGGGTTATCAATATCTGCTGCCTGATCTTCAAAAACAGTCAAACCTTTTATCTATCCAGTTCTTCAATAGTTTGGAATATTTCTTGCTTACAACCAGTGGAGGGGTTGGTCCCAGCAGAGAGGAATGGGGACTCAGCTACCATGACCTAGTACTGCAGGGTACTGAACCCTACTGGGCTTGAATCTACGTATTCCCTTGCACCGATTCCCAAATCAAGCTTTCCCTATCTTGAAGCAGTGGTTTCCAAAGTGCTGGGAGTGTGATTTATGCCTCGTCTGTGTGTTTTGACCTTGTTGCACAAGCTACTTAACCACCTGACATACTTCAGCTCTGACAACATGACATAAAATGGAAAAGAGGGAGGGGGGAGCAATATTGCAGGCCCTGAACCCACTTTGATGTTGTGCAGCGGACTTTCAGTGCACCGGCTCATCAGTTCTGTGTGTCTTGCTCCATTAACAATGACTAACTGCACTATGCATCAGATGAAGGGGTTGCTTTCCGTAACTGGACGCATGACGGTGCAAGTCAAGGAATGTCCTGCTTTAGAGCGTTCATTTATTTAATTTATATCCTGCTCCTTAACGTAGATATGCCTGCAGTGGCTCACAAACAATTTAAAACCCAACATAAAAACAGCTGCTATTAAAGCAGATTTAAAAAAAACCCGAAGACAGCACCCTATAAACCAAATGTATTTTATAAATGCCTATGACCGTCGATGGGAGATACTTGTTCACTTTTCATACTGTCCACAAGATCCGTTTATTTGAAAAGCACAGATCCTAAGACCGATTCTTGAGACACAGTGCTTTTCATTTCTCTCCATTCGTAAAGTTGCCCATTTACACTCATTCCCCACCAGTTCCTAATTCCTAAGAAAATCTGTTATGCCCTCAGTGTTGAGTTTTCTCAAAATCCATTGTTGAGGGACTGGGTCAAATGCTTTTGAAAATCAACAGGTTTACCCACATCCATCTGCCAGCTGACCTTTTCAAAGAATTCTAAAAAGTTTATGAGAAAAGACATACCATTACAGAAGCCATGCTGATTCTCCCTCAGCAAAGCTTGTTCTTCTATACTTTTTGAGATTTTAACCTTGATTAGGCTTTCCACCACCTTATCTGGAACAGACATTACACTGACCAGCTTGAAGTTTCTTGAGGCTCTTCTCCCTCAGTGCAGTATTTTCCAAGATATACGAATATATAAAACTGCCTTCTACTGATTCCCAAGAAGAAACACCCTCCGAGGAGCAAACCAATGAACATCCTCCACCACGTTTCCCTGGGTGGTGGATCTACAGATGCCTGCACTGACCACTGTGCAGCAAATAGGTATTTCACTGTTAGCAAATAGGTTTTGCAGGCTTGTGCATTTCAAAACCCTGCAAAGCCCATTTGATCAGAGGAAACAAGGGGTGAGATGCAGAGGGCGATCATGGCTTTTTTGCACCCCGGGGCAAAGCTTTGAAGGCCACCCCCCCGGTGCAATGAAGCCGTCCCCTGTCACTGTCCCCCAACTGGAGGGGCAGAATCATGCTGATGCTGGCCATGTGGACAGCATCGGTGCATTTCCACTCCGCTACATGAGCGGAGCAGTGGTGAACCGCACCAACACTGGCTGTGCTGCCCGCACTGGCACGTTTCCGCCGTACTCAGAGAGCAGACTTCTCCAGCTGGCTTCTCCAGCTGCTCTCCAACCAGGGCGAAAATGCGTCAATGTTGGTTAGGCGGCCAGCCTTAGCACAGTTCCACCTTGCGAGCAGCTAGGAGCGAGTGGGTAGCAGGGGAAGGTTCCAGCTGTGGCTGAATCGAGTCACTGTCAGAGTTTTTCCAGCCGCCTGGTGCCCAGTGCCATTTACCCCTCCCTAACCCTGCCAGGTATGCTACTGGTGGGATGACAGATCTGATGCCACCAAGACAAAAGAAACACATGCATACACCATGGAAAGAGATGCCTTCATTCTACCATCCTCAAGTTTCTTTAAAACATTTGTCTCCTTGATTGCACATCATGCTTATTTTTTCTCTTATTTTTTCATTTGTTTATCTGCTGAAGCAAAATATCTTGGCATGTGCACAACAGATAACAGGGCGTTTTAAAGATGGATCTGGGAATTCTTTTTTTTTTTTTTTAATGTCATTAAATGCATGAGAATGAAACTGAC
>JAJKFI010038432.1:0-26376 GCA_029204185.1 Lerista edwardsae | reverse complement strand
TGTGTGTGTGTGTGTGTGTGTGTGTGTGTGTGTGTGTGTGTGTGTGTTCCTTATACACGTCTCCGTCCCTTGACCCACGGCCACGAAACTTGGCACACACGTTCCTTGCAGCCTGGAAGGAATCACTGCGGGGGTCAGACCCCCCTACAGCCCCCCGTTTTTCAGGGAGGGGGGCTGGATCGTCAGGAAACAAGGGGATTGCATGGGGCTACAGGTCTGCTGCCACCCTGTGGTCACAGACGATTCTGCAGGTTATATGGGAGGGCTGCTGCACCAGAACAGAAAGCGAAACTAAATGCTTTGCCTGCGTTGCCTGACTGGCCCAGGGTGGAAAGAGCAGGATCCAGGGAGTTCCAGCACCCAGTCGGATCTGAGAGGGGCCTATGTCCAGGGAGCTAACTGGCCACCTCTGCCTGTTTCTCATACGTGAGGGCTGTCCTGCCACAGGACCTGCAGACAGTAAGTGGGGCCTTCTTATTGCTCTCTTAGGTTAGGGTGTCCCTGTTTCCTCATTCATTTCACAGTGATAGTGTGCGTTTTGGGTTCCACGTCAGCAATACTGTGCTATTTCAGGGATCTATGGATCTCACTATGTCATACTTTTGAGGGAGGTTTGCATATTTGTGTGTATGTTCCACCATTACTCTGGGACGCCTGGAACGATGTGCACCACACGTGGTGCACTTATACCTTACGATCTGGACAGATATACTGTGGGGGTGGGGCCCCCCTTACGCCCCCCGAGGTGGGGGTGCACTGCAGAACAACCTCCTTCTTCCTAATAGAGCCTGGGGATAATGTCTGCTCCCGGGCAACGCCGGGTCACAAAAAGCTAGTAACATACTAAATTTTCTACCTGAAGACATATGCCTGAACGTTCTCTACAACAACTTTATAAAAAGTAAGTTTATTAAGCTATCACAGTCTGCAGCTGAAACACAACCCTATTCATATAGAAGCAAGAAGAAAGCTAAGCATAAACAATTAACATTTAATTTGTCGGCAACTTACTTTTCTCTGACGAAACATGCGTCTTAGCTTGGCCTCTCACCAACCTGCAGCTTGAACCATCTCCTGCACAGATCCCACAGTTGTCTTCTTTTGCGTGACTTCCAAGTTGTCGGTCACAGCCTATTGCCTGCCAATAACAACACACAGTCAGAAGAAGGGCAAGCCTTCCACAGAATGCTCACGTTTTAACGTTTTTATGCATTAGGTTATCCCTTCATATTTTATGAGCTTGCTGCTTTCTCTCAAAAGCACATCTTCCTTTTCAAGTTTAAGCCAACGAAAGGGCTTGCAGAGAACTAACCTGTCTTTTTTTTTTAGGCTGCAACCATCACATGCATTATGGTATATCCAGTGGTGTCATCTAAATGATTTAAGAACAGGTACTCACTTTTGATTGGCACGTGTCGGGACACGCCCACCGGAAGTGACGTCATACGCCGGAAGTGAGGTCGTGGCAGGAAGTGACATGAAAAAAACCCTTTTTGAGGCCTCAGATGATTTTAAACTGACCCAACAGTTGCAACAGTATTCTACAGCACCCCCAGAACATGTGAAGGAGGCCTGGCATCATGTTAAAACCCCAGAGCAACTCATTTTTCAGTGGCAAGGAAAGGAAAGGCTCCGCTCGCTGCCTGCCTACCTGCCTGGCTCTGAGAACATGCAGGCAACTCAAACATGCAGGAAATTCAAACGTTGCAGAGGGCGGAGTCGACGAGTGGGCGGGCGAATGGGTGGGGCCAGCTGTAATCCTAGAAACCGGTACTCGCGTACCCCCTGCATGACATCACTGGGTATATTCCTACCTAAGAAATATGCAAGTTTCTTGCAAGCCAAATACTGTTTTATTTCCTACAATGCTTCTCTCAGGATATCTATACCAATGTGTTGCTTTGAGTTTGCCTTTCATCACTTGCTAGCTTTAGTTACAAAGATTCAATGAAAGATTAAGCTCCCATATTCCAGCAGAACCTGGCTTTAAGTCAGCTGGATGCATATCCCAGTCACAGTGCATACCATCCAATTGTGCCAATTTACCCAGTATAGTCCTGAATTTTTGGGGGGAGGTGGGGGTGGGAAATACACGTGCCAATTTTTGCATGATCTGAGACAGGATAGTCCAACTTCTGGCAGCCACACAACTGACTGCAAAGACGTGGACGTAAGTGGCAGTTATAACAAATTACTACTGGGGCATGAGTACGAATTCATTCGGTGGGGCATGGCAGGGGTTTTCAATCTCCCTGCTGTTCCATTCTCCATCTCCAAACTGGAATGACGCGGCAGGAACATTGAACAGCTGCTGATGCGGGAGGTAGGGGTGGTGAGTGGTGGCTGTGGCGGGGCTTTCAAGGGGTGCAATGAAGGGTCTCATGATCTGCATGCAGCCCATGGGCCATGTGTTGGGCCACCCTGATCTAAAGAGGTCAATCCCAGGCTTCGTTGCTAACTGTCCAGAAACACATTAACCAAAAGGTCTCTACACAATCTTAACAACCCTGCAAGGTACTTACCTACTTAGGTCTTAGCATCTTATTGCAGATGAGGGCCTCAGACTGAGAGTGAAAGCGCAACTAACTGCGCTTAGGCTGTTAGGCTGGCACAGTTAGGCCGGCACAGTTAGGCCGGCACAAGGGCCGCCGTAAAGTGCGTTTGGACCACTCGCTGAGTTAGAGAGGCCAGCACACAAGACGTGCACCATCCTTCCTGACTCCGAGACTGGTCCAAAAGCACTTTACGGTGGCCCTTGTGCCAGCCAAACTTTGCTGGCCTAATTGTGTCGGCCTAACTCCAGGTTAGGATTGCACTCTGAGGAACCTACCTAAGTGAGCGCACAATCTTAACCTGTAGCAAACACCGTAAAGCATGTTGGGACCACTCTCTGAGTCAGCGAGGATGGCATGTTGTTGTTGTTCAGTCGCTAAGTCGTGTCCGACTCTTCGCGACCCCATGGACCACAGCACGCCAGGCCTCCCTGTCCTCCACTAGCTTCCTGAGTTCGCCCAATTTCATATTCATTGCTTCGGTGACACTATCTAACCATCTCATCCTCTGTCGCCCCCTTCTCCTTTTGCCTTCAATCTTTCCCAGCATGAGGGTCTTTTCTAAAGAGTCCTCTCTTCTCATCAGGTGGCCAAAGTATTGGAGCTTCAGCTTCAGCATTTGTCCTCCCAGGGAGCAATAGGCTTGACTTCCTGGAGAATTGACCGATTGGATCTCTTTGCAGTCCAGGGGACTCTCAAGAGTCTTCTCCAACACCATAATTCAAAAGCATCGATTCTTCGACGCTCTGCCTTTCTTATGGTCCAGCTCTCACAGCCATACATGGCTACTGGGAAAACCATCGCTTTGACTATGCGAACCTTTGTTGGCAGGGTGATGTCTCGGCTTTTGATTAAGCTATCTAGGTTCACCATAGCTTTCTTCCCAAGAAGTAAACGTCTTTTAATTTCATGGCTGCAGTCACCATCTGCGGTGATCTTGGAGCCCAGGAAAATAAAGTCTGTCACTGCTTCCATTTCTTCCCCTCCTATTTGCCAGGAAGTGATGGGAGTGGTTGCCATGATCTTAGTCTTTTTAATGTTGAGCTTCAAGCCAATTTTGGCACTTTCCTCTTTCACCCTCATCAAAAGGTTCTTTAGGTCTTCCTCACTTTCTGCCAGTAGAGTGGTATCGTCTGCATATCTGAGGTTGTTGATGTTTCTCCCAGCAATCTTGATTCCAGCTTGTGAGTCATCCAGCCCTGCCTTCCTCATGATGTACTCTGCGTATAAGTTAAATAAGCAGGGTGACAATATACAGCCTTGTCGTACTCCTTTCCCAATTTTAAACCAGTTGGTTGTTCCATGTCCAGTTCTAACTGTTGCTTCCTGACCCGCATAAAGGTTTCTCAGAAGGCAGATCAGGTGGTCTGGAACTCCCATCTCTTCAAGAACTTGCCACAGTTTGTTGTGATCCACACAATCAAAGGCTTTAGCATAATCAATGAAGCAGAGGTAGATGTTTTTCTGGAACTCTCTTGCTTTCTCCATGATCCAGCGAAGGTTGGCAATTTGATCTCTAGTTCCTCTGCCTCTTCGGAAACCAGCTTGTACATCTGGTAGTTCTCGATTCGCATACTGCTGAAGCCGAGCTTGTAGGATTTTGAGCATGACCTTGCTAGCATGTGAAATGAGTGCAATGGTGCGGTAATTCGAGCAATCTTTGGCATTGCCCTTCTTTGGGATTGGAATGTAAACTGATCTTTTCCAGTCTTGTGGCCACTGTTGGGTTTTCCAAATTTGCTGGCATATGGAGAGCAGCACTTGGACAGCATCATCTTTTAAGATTTTGAGTAATTCCGCTGGAATGCTGTCACCTCCACTAGCTTTGTTGTTAGTGAGGCTTTCTAAAGCCCACTTGACTTCACTCTCCAGGATGTCAGGTTCGAGCTCAGTGACTGTACCACTGTGGTTATCAGGAACATTTAGATCGGCCTTATAGAGTTCCTCTGTGTATTCTTGCCACCTCTTCTTAATCTCATCTGCTTCTGTTAGGTCCTTGCCATTTTTGTCCTTTATTGTGCCTACCTTAGCATGAAATTGTCCTTTGACATCTCCAATTTTCTTGAAAAGATCTCTAGTCTTCCCCATTCTGTTGTTTTCCTCTATTTCTTTGCATTGCTCATTTAGAAAGGCCTTCCTATCTCTCCTTGCTGTTCTCTGGAAATCTGCATTCAGTTGGGTATATCTTTCCCTTTCTCCCTTGCTTTTGGCTTCTCTCCTTTCCTCAGCTATTTGTAAAGCCTCGTCAGACAGCCACTTTGCCTTCTTGCATTTCTTCCTCTTTGGGATGGTTTTAGTTGCTGCCTCCTGTACAATGTTACAGACCTCCGTCCAAAGTTCTTCAGGCACTCTGTCTACCAAATCTAAGCCCCTAAATCTATTTGTCACCTCCACTGTATATTCGTAGGGGATCTGATTTAGGTCATACGTGGAGGGCCTAGCGGTTTTCCCTACTTTTTTCAGTTTAAGCCTGAATTTGGCAAGAAGAAGCTGATGATCTGAGCCACAGTCAGCTCCAGGTCTTGTTTTGACTGCCTGTATGGAACTTTTCCATCTTTGGCTGTAAAGAATGTAATCAATCTGATTTCGATGTAGACCATCTGGTGAAGTCCATGTGTACAGTCGCCGTTTGTGTTGCTGGAAAAGGGTGTTTGCTATGACTAATGTGTTCTCCTGACAGAACTCTATCAGTCTTTGCCCTGCTTCATTTTGTGCTCCAAGACCAAACTTGCCTGTTATTCCTCTTACCTCTTGACTGCCTACTTTAGCATTCCAATCCCCTATGATGAGAAGGACATCTTTTTTGGGTGTCAATTCTAGAAGCTGTTCTAGGTCTTCATAGAAGCGGTCAACTTCTTCCTCATCAGCACCAGTGGTTGGGGCGTAGACTTGGATTACTGTGATGTTGAAAGGTTTGCCTTGGATCCTAATGGAAATCATTCTATCATTTTTGAGGTTATACCCCAGTACTGCTGTTCTCACTCTCTTGTTCACTATGAAGGCTACTCCATTTCTTCTAAGGGATTCCTGCCCACAGTAGCAAATATAATGGTCATCTGAATTAAATTCTCCCATTCCTGTCCACTTTAGTTCACTAACTCCCAGGATGTCGATGTTCAGCCTTGACATCTCACGTTTGACCACATCTAGCTTGCCTTGATTCATAGATCTGACGTTCCAGGTTCCTATGTAGTATTGTTCTTTGCAGCATCGCACTTTCTTTTCACTTCCAGACACATCCACAGCTGAGCTTCCTTTCAGTTTTGGCCCAGCTACTTCACTCTTTCTGGAGCTACTAGGACTCGTGTTCTGCTCTTCCCCAGTAGCATAATGGACACCTTCCGACCTGAGGGTCTCATCTTCCAGTGTCATATCGTTTAGCCTTTTTGTTCTGTAATCCATGGGGTTTTCTTGGCAAGAGTACTGGAGTGGGTTGCCACTTCCTTCTCCAGCGGACCACGTTTAGTCAGAACTCTCTGCTGTGACCTGTCCATCTTGGGTAGCCCTACATGGCATAGCTCACAGCTTCATTGAGCTACTCAAGCCCCTTCGCCACGACAAGGCAGTGATCCATGAAAGGATGGCATACGTTCTCTGTATTGGCCTCTCTGACTTTGAGAGTGGTCCAAACATACTTTACAGTGTCCCTTGTGCAGGCCAAACTTTGCTGGCTGAACTGTGCGGGCCCAACTCCAGGTTAGGATTGCACCCTGAGTCAACTCGAGGACCTCATGGCTGATAGTAGTTTTTAAAATACCGAGTTATTTTGTACCAACATACTATTTTTGACCTTGCGAATTCTTTCTTGCTGCACAATACAGTAACTAAACTAATCATGTATCATTTCCTTGTTTAACCCTGCTTCTGTAATCCTTCCTTTCCTTTGTTTTCTCCTTTATGTCTTTTTCTAGATTGCAAGCCCCTTGGGGCAGAGACCTGACCTCTTGCCCTCTGAAAAGTGTTGAAGTGCATGTAAATTGAAATAGCAGCAGTGACCTCACTTACAAAGGAGCAGAGTGCTAAAATTGCTTCGTACACATCAGAGCAGAAACCCTTGTGACAACCTTGTAGGATACAAGGAATATGATCCCTGTGTTGTCAATGATAGGCTGAGTGGTTTGCCTAAGACCGCTGAGTGAGTTCATGGCTGAGGTAATGCTTGAACTCTTGGCTTGCAGTCCCTACTCTTGGCTGCAATGCCCCACCTAAATTGAGGACTGAAACTGATTAAAGACAATCTCCTCTTTCTATCTCATGGAAAATGGGTCCTTCCTGTCGTCACTTAAATCAGCAGTGGTTTTGCCATCAATTTGAGAGCACAATCCTAACCTGGAGTTAGGTCGGCACAGTTAGGCCAGCAAAGTTTGGGCAGCACAAGGGACACCGTAAAGTATGTTTGGACCACTCTCGGAGTCAGAGAGGCCAGCACAAAGACGTGAGCCATCCTCCCTGACTCCAAGAGTGGTCCAAATGTGCTTTATGTTGGCCCTTGTGCTGGCCAAACTTTGCTGGCCTAACTGTGCCGGCCTAACGCCAGGTTAGGATTGTGCTCTTAAGTGAAAGCACGACTGTGCATTACCACAACAATGCAGCCTTCTAATGTGTGGCACCAAATGCATCTATCTGGGGAAAGGAGGCATTTTTCTTTCCCTTCTGGGGCACTTCCATGCACGTAACACTCAAGACAAGTAAACAAATCTTCAAAGCAAAGAACAAGAGGCCATCAATGGCAAGATTGGCTATTTCCACACTCCACTGAGGGTGCATCTTCCCTGACTCTGAGTGGTCCAAACGCACTTTACGGTGGCCCTTATGCTGGCCTAACTGTGCTGGTCTAACTCCAGGATTGGAGTTAGGATTGCATCCTTAGAAGCAGAACTTCTCACTTCTCAGTCCAAGGTCAAGGCTCCCTCTGTAGGAGTTTTAGCATACCATAAGAACATAAGAACATAAGAAGAGCCCTGCTGGATCAGGCCAAAGGCCCATCTAGTCCAGCTTCCTGTATCTCACAGCGGCCCACCAGGTGCCCCAGGGAGGCATGAAACAACAAGATGCCTGCATCCCGTTGCCACTCCCCTGCACCCGGTACCAGTAGCCCACCACCTTTGTAAGGAGGTTGCACAATCCATCATTGCCTATAGCCCACGATGGACCTTTCCTCCAGAAATCTGTCCAATCCCCTCTTAAAGGCATCAAGACCAGATGCCATCACCACCTCCTGTGGCAAGGAGTTCCACAGATTAACTACCCGCTGGGTAAAAAAGTACTTCCTTTTATCTGTTTTAACTCTCCCAACCCTCAGCTTTAGTGGATGCCCCCTGGTTCTGGTGTTTTGAGAGAGGGAAAAGAACATCCCTCTATCGACTTTATCCCTTCCATGCATAATTTTGTATGTCTCAATCATGTCCCCCCTCAGGCGCCTTTTTTCTAGACTGAAGAGCCCCAAACGCTGCAGTCTTTCTTCATAAGGGAGGTGCCCCAGCCCCGTAATCATTTTTGTCGCTCTCTTCTGCACCTTTTCCAACTCCACTATGTCCTTTTTGAGGACATATCACAACCATCTTATCTGTTTTACCATCAAGGAGGGGGGAAAGTAAATTTTGCCTTATCAGGAAGTATACTTTAATAACAAATGAGACCTTAACAAGGAAGTGAAGATGGATCTGGATTAACAAGAAACATTCCCTCAAGAATGGAATGTGGGGAAAGTAGGCAGGGAGAAGTTTTATCCCTCTCTCCCAAAACTGGAACTTAAAAAGGTGAAGGTTTCCCCACGACCAAATGGTCTAGTCATGGGTGCTCATCTCTGTTTCTAAGCTGAAGTGCCAGCATTTGTCAAGGACAAGTTTCCTCCATATGGCCAGCATGACTATCCACCAAGGCACACGGAATGCTGTTACCTTCCCACCGAAGTGGTACCTATTTATCTACTTGCATTTTTAGGTGCTTTCAAATTCCTAGGCTGACAGGAGCTGGGACAAGCAACAGGAGCTCACTCCGTCACGCAGTCGCGACTGCCAATCTTCCGGTCAGCTGCTCAGCAGTTTAACCTACAGTGCCACCACGTCCCGTGGAACTTAGGGTCACCCAATAACCTTGGTTGGCAGGAGATGCAGGAAATACAGTGGGAAGGTCTTTGTACAACACAACATTAATTTGCTGCTATGGGATGTACTGATTGCTAGCGGCTTGGATGGTTTTACGTTAGGACAAATTCACGGAGGAAAGAGCTATCAATGGCTATTGGTAGAGGTAAGAGAAAATGGTGAGAACGAAATAAAAACACATTACATCACTTTCTGCACTTCTCGTTTTTGTTAAAAAAAAATCTGAAATCTGCAAAAGAAATCCGTTTTATTTACTATTTAAAATGGGGGTGAATGAGTAATCACTTTTGCTGCCATCTGCTTATACTATACCACCTATATCACCTACATAGTATACTTTTAAAGCGATTGTAATTCATACAGGCATTCCCTGGTATCCACTGGGGTTCTGTTCCGGATACTCCCGTGGATACCTGAAACCATGGATACTGGGGACACCTTTTTAAAGATAGGGGAACATCAGTGTTTTTGCTGCCACAAGGTAAAAAAAAAGAGATGTGTTTAATGTTCCCTTATCTTTTTAATAGACATCCCAGTATGTGGATAACTGAAACCGTGGATACCAAATCAATGGATATGTGGGCACGCCTGTAAATTTTGAATAAAAACACACAGTACAGCTTTCTGTACTAACTTTTGGAAAAAGCCGAAATTCATGAAAAAATAAAACTGTATTCTCCCATCTCCAGCTATTGGTCAGGAGGGCAGTGGTATCACTCCATGGAGCCACATGGTACTGGAGGATGCTTTGGGTCAGTGATGTCATGCAGGGGGTACGCGAGTACCGGTTTCTAGGATTACAGCTGGCCCCGCCCATTCGCCCGCCCACTCGTCGACTCCGCCCCCTGCAGCGTTTGAATTTCCTGCACGTTTGAGTTGCCTGCACGTTCTCAGAGCCAGGCAGGCAGGCAGCGAGCGGAGCCTTGCCTTGCCTTGCCTTGCCACTGAAAAATGAGCTGCTCTGGGGTTTTGGAACTGTTGGGTCACTTTATCATGATGCCAGTCCTCCTTAACATGTTCTGGGGGTGCTGTGGAATACTGTTGCAACTGTTGGGTCAGTTTAAAATCGTCTGAGGCCTCAAAAAGGGCTTTTTTCATGTCACTTCCTGCCACGACCTCACTTCCGGCTTATGACGTCACTGCCGGTGGGTGGACCCTGACAAGTGCCAATCAAAAGTGAGTACCTGTTTCTAAATCATTTGAATGACACCACTGCTTTGGGTCTCCCCTAGAGGGGGCGGCAGGTCCTCCTGCCCACCACCACCATCACCATCCCGGCAATTTGCTCCCGCAGCAGTCAGTCGCTCAGAGCTATGCTGCCCTCTTTCAGGAAAGGGTGGCATAGCTCTCAGGCACGTGGTCAAGCTCCTCTGCTGCCACAGCCAGTCTTGGGGCAATTGTGTGCCTTGGATCAATTCAGCTCACTTCAGAAGAAGCAGACGGCACTGCTCCGGGGCATAGCGGGGTCGGAGCGAAGGCGGCCATCCTGTCCAAAGTGGACGCCTTCACTCCCAGTGAATGCGCCCAGACTGGCTGCAGAGGCGGCAGGCAGGTTTTCAGTCGGCGGACTCAGCATAGTCTCCGGGAGCGAAAGAGGCCGCTTTCCAAAGTGCCTGCCAGGAGAAGCTCCCTACCACTTCCTCAGCCAGGTTCGGAGCAAAGCCAACTGCTTCAGAAGAAGCAGCCCGCCTTGCCCCAAGCGTTCTGGGAGGGATTGCGGTGACATCCTCATGTCACCAGAATTACATCCGGGCAGCCGGGGGTGTGGCCGCAGCCGGGGGTGTGGCCCAGAATGCAGCAACCCCCAGCTATGTGGGTGGATGTGAGCAGTAGCAGGACTGTGTTTCTGCTCTAATCTCCCAAATCTGGGCTTTCCCACAGGCAGTCGGGGGGGCCACCATGGGAAATAAAATGCTGAACTTAATGGACCTTTGATCTGATCAAGCAGGGCTTTGCTGATGCTCTTATGAAACATTTGTTCCCTTCAAAACACACACGCACGAGATTCACTTCAGTTCACTTCATTTAAGCATTTGCTTTCTTTCTCCAAGGGCTTTGCAAAGTGGTTCAGCGTTCCTTTCCAACTATCATTTTTCGACAAGACATGTGTGCGACGGAACTGGACGGATTGCGTTTCTCCCCAAGATTATTTGGAGGCCTGTTTTATAAGTTGTTTCTTCTGCAGGCCTTCTCACGCTTTCTAAGAGTGTTCTCAAGCAGTCTGGAAAGCCTGGTGCCAAAAAGATAAGGATCTGAAAGGAAGGATTCAAAAATCACTCTCTTTACTTTCCTGCTAGGAAAAGAAGCGCAGCTTCTTTCCCCCTAGGAAAAGCAGAGCCACTCCTTCCCATAGTATCAAAATGACTTTTCTCAAAATGGACTACAAAAAGGGCTAAAAAAAACCCAACAACAACTCAGCTTCATTTCTAACAGCAAGTATTTACAATGCGTAGACTGCAAAAAAACATGACTATCCAACCTGCACAACACTCTGCCAGCAACTCCTCCTGGTGTAAGGGAAAAGTTAGCCCTGTTCAGACATTCATTTGAACCTGCGGAGGGAGCAAATCAGGTTCTGTCAGCTGACTTTGCTTCTGACCTCCGTGACCAAGAATCATGGGTGCAGTGAGCTTATGCGTGTAACACAGTCTCTTGCGTGTGCAGCTTGGAAAATGGAAGGTATCATGGATCATATGCTCAGGTTTATGTGCACAGGCTCTGTGCAAATACAACCTCTGAATGTACTGGTGCCAATGGGAGCAACCTGAATCAGCCCCATCCACGTATTCAAACAAATGCCTGATCTATAGCTCACCAGGAGTGAAATCAATAATCACCTGAAAACTAGAAACAGCCCCAACAATCTCACTGTGCGCTTCCTGTTGTGTGTATATGGGGGTGGGGACACCATATTAGTGCCATAGATACCTATTAGCCAGTACAGAACTGGAACGATTAACATCTACTTCCTCTGAACCATTATCCTCATGTTCTCATTTTCTTTTCTTTTTTCCCTTTTTATAGAGATCCTGTAAAGATTCCTAAGGAAATTGTGTAACACTCCCAGCATTCAGAGAAAAAGTTCTACCATTACCATGATGCTCTGAAAAGTGCTATGTACTCAAAGGGCTGAGGATTTCCTTGCATTGTTAATTTGGAGCCTGTGTCTTCTGCAGTACAATGGGACTGCAGTATCACTGATTTGGTGTCCACTGATTAGACTAACCACTGATTCTGGAGGTCCATCTTTAAATGCCTTGTAACAAGGAAGAAAACAAAAGCCAATTTCCTACCTTCCTATATTCTATTAGATTTCACGATTCACCCCATCTAGTGGCTGAACGTGGTATAGCATCTGTAACAATACGTTCTAGGGTGACAATGGAGGAGCAAATAAAACCTGGAAGTGGGTCTTTAAAGCCGTTTTTTCCACTGATGTCAGTATGCACTGATTTTGGTATCACTGGGGTCCAATGTGGGGTGCTCCCATGGCCCCCACTCATCAGGCAGCTGCGGCAAGCCAGACACCTGTGGTGCTGTGAAATCTGTGTGGCACCCAGAAATAGTTGGTGGTTTCAGGCCAAACTTTCTCGGGAGGGAGGGCCCACAAGAGGCAACTGTGCCACCCTTCCACAGTGTCAGAGGCTAGCCAAGGCAATGGGCAATAAGTCCTCCGCCCCAGTGCAGGGCCCCTTAAGAGTGTGGGGCCCAATGTGATGACATAGGCCACATTGCCCTAAGGCAGGCCCGGCTCTCAAAACTGATTCACCAGGGTTTTTTTTTAAGCATAAGAACATAAGAAGAACCCCACTGGATCAGGCCAAAGGCCCACCTAGTCCAGCTTCCTGTATCTCACAGCGGCCCCACCAGGTGCCCCAGGGAGGCACGAGACAACAAGATGATTGCATCCTGTTGCCACTCCCTTGCACCCGGTACTCTGAAGTAGCCTACTACTAATGTAAGGAGGTTGCACAATCCATCATGGCCTATAGTCCACGATGGACTTCTCTTCCAGAAATCCATTCAATCCCCTCTTAAAGGCATCTAGACCAGATGCCATCACCACCTCCTGTGGCAAAGAGTTCCACAGACTAACCACCTGCTGGGTAAAAAAAGTACTTCCTTTTATCTGTTTTAACTCTCCCAACCCTCAGTTTTAGCAGATGCCCCCTGGTTCTGGTGTTTTGAGAGAGGGAAAAGAACATCCTTCTATTGACTCTATAACCTCCTAAGGATGTTAGCATGTGAAAAAGCATCCCCTTAAACTGACTGCTCCCACAAGTGCCAAAAAATACATTATACAAAAGTAATCAGACACTTTGGAGTGCTAAGAAACATTAAACCTTCATTTACCCATGCACTGAGTTCCAAATCCCAAATTTAACTTTCCACAATGCTTCCTCCATGTGCCATATCCAAGTAACTTCCTCATTGCACCGATTAACAGAAGGTGCTGCTGCACTGGAGATCGTGGGAAACTGGTCAGTAGCAGAACACACTCAGGGAGCGGGTTGGTCCTGTCACCATGCAGGGCTGAGCACATGCTTTGCATGCAAATGGGACAAGCTGAATCTCTGGCATCTTCAGATATCTGAACTCTGGACAGATGCTGCCACTGAGCAGATAATACTGAGCCAGAAGGAGCAGTGATTCTGCCTCAGAATTCATTCAGACTGAGCTGGTCCGACTTAGGAAACCAATTGTGAGATTTTGCATGTATTCTCTCCCACTGCTTAATAGCCCGCGTCATTCGGTGCTGGGCATGGTAAAAGCCTCCCCCATCTTGCAAGAGGGCTGGGTCTTGCCTTGGGGAAAAGTAGCATGCATATTGCCTGGACTGTGATGCTGCTCCTTCATCGGCCAAACCACCACATACACCCCTTCTGAGGCTTTAGTGAGATGGGCCTCTCTGCCCTAGTTTTGTCTTGGCCTCCCTCTCTTCCCCTGGTTAATAGAAGCAGCCTTGGCTGGGCTTTATCCTTGCTGCAGACCAAGAATGCCAGTTTGCATTCCAGCAGTGTCATTTGATTACGTTACTTCCTGCTTGATGATGTCACTTCCAGCCATGACATCAATTCCTGTGAGTCCCGACACAAGTGCCATTCTCAAAAGTGGGTCCCCATGCAAAATGTTTGAGAACTACTGAACTACAGACACTGTAATCAGATTAGAGTAAGCAACGTGTCTGAGTTGTCTTATGATGAAATCTAAAATAACTGATTCAAGAGGACCAGCAAAATTATTGCAACCATATCAGAAAGCATGGAGGGCACTCCCCAACCTAGATATTGATACCAAATTTCATGCATATGGATTTGAAAGTTCTGGCCAGCAGCTCTTTCAGAAATGGTTAACACGGAAAACTTGCAATGAGTTTAAAATGGGATGTGTGTTAAGTTTTTATTAAGAATGTTCAGTTTTAAGAAGAGTGCTGAAGGGTGTAGACCAAGAGCCTAGCCCAATGAATTGCCTCACTCAGCTTCACACTCCGTGTCAGCCGGCCATAAAGGACTAAAGATTTTAACGACTAAGGCATTTGTTCAAGTTAATCCACCCCATATTGTTGGCTATTTACTCAGCAAAGGGATCAACTATAAATGTTATAGGCAGATTGGGAAAACATCTGCAAGCTTTTAGGGCATATTCAGAAATAATTATAAGTAGGTGATTTTATTTTATTTTAGGTAAAAAAAAAAAAAGCACAAATTGCCTAAATGAAACAAGTGACAGTATAAAAACAGGGTAATGGAAGAATTGGGACCATATCAAGCTCTTAAAAAGAACCGTAACAGTGTAACTGTAAGAAATGATAAAAAATGTTGTAATGCCCTGATTACAGTAAACTCACACAATGCAATCAACATTTTTGGAGGGCATTGGTGATGCTGTGACCTTTTATATGTAATGGAAACGGGAAGGTTTTGCTTACCTGTGAACTCCCCTTCTCCGTAGTTCCGGTCAGGGCCAGCGTGGTACATCTGGGAAGCTCCTCCCTCTCAGACAGGCAGATTGACAGAAGATTTGCGCAAAGGGGGAGGGGCTCCTGGATCCACCCAGTCCAATCAAAGCCTCAAAAGTAGTGTCCCCACTCTGCAAAACACTAACAAAGTTCAAAACTCCAACCATGAAGAAAAAACAACTCCTTCTATGCAGGATGCAGAACTGAGCGACAGACCCTTGCTCCCCTGCAAACTATCCATTGGAAAACATCCAGAATCAATTTTCCTCCCGGGAGTGATGGAACCCCGATGCCTCAGCCCCATATGTGTGGGACGCTGACCCTGACTGGAACTACGGAGAAGGGGAGTTCACAGGTAAGCAAAACCTTCCCATTCTCCCGTAGTTCCAGTCAGGGTCAGCGCGGTACATCTGGGACGTACCCAAGCCATACCCATATAAAAAACAAACAGGGTGAGATCACGCTGAGGCATCCTGCACCACCGTCTGCAGGACCCGCCTAGCAAAGGCAATGTCCTGGACAGCGAAACTGTCTACCTTGTAATGCCGAATAAATGTGTTGAGGGATTTCCACGTAGCAGCCCTACACACCGCTTCCAGAGAAGAAAAGGCCTTAAAGGCCACTGAAGTCGCAGCCCCCCATAGGGAGTGAGCAACAATCCCCTCCAGAACTGACACACACACACCCCGGGCTCTATATGCTGTTACTATGGCCTCTCTGATCCAACGAGAAAGGGTGGAAGGAGATGACTTGGTTCCCAGCTTTGGGAGATGGTAATGGATAAATAATGCTTCTGATTTTCTAAGAGACGCCATTCTGGATATGTAAAAACTGAGTGCCCTTCACACGTCCAAGGTGTGCCATTGTTTTTCCTTTGCATGTTTAGGGTTTGGGCAAAAGGAGGGTAGGACCACCTCCTCCAAACTACCAATCAATCAAAAGGTACTTATATACCGCTTTTCAACACAAAGTTCACAAAGCAGTTTACAGGTAAATAGTAATAACTATGAAACATAGTATTTACTTTTGGTAGAAAGGTAGGATCCAACCGCAAGGTGACCCTAACCTCTGAAAAAATGCAGAGCTCCTTAGCTACAGAAAAGGCTGCTAGCTCTGATACCCTTCTGGCTGAGGTAATGCCCACCAAAAAGAGAGTCTTTAACGTGAGCTCCTTCATAGGACAAGTGGTCATAGGTTCGAAAGGCTCCCGAATAACAGCCTTCAGAACCAGCGGCAGGTCCCAAGTGGGAACCCTATGGACAGTAGGCGGGTTCAAAAGTGCCACCCCCCTGAGGACTTTTCGGAAATAGGGATGAGAAGATAAAGCCCGTCCCCTTGGGTACCCCAAGATAGAGGCTATTGCTGAGACCTGGCATCTTAGGGTGGCCATGCTCAGACCCTTTTCCAACTCAGTTTGTAAAAATTTAAGGAGTCCCTTCACTCTGGGCCTACAAGGGTCCACCCCCTTACCTGAGCACCAGGCCAAAAAAACTTTCCAAGTTGAATTATAAACCGGGTTAGTTGAATGTCGTCTGTCCGACATTAAGGTGTACAGAATGGCCTGAGAATACCCTAGGGTGGCAAAGGCCTGCCGCTCAATCTCCAAGCCATCAGCTGCAGGAAGTCTGGATGCGTGTGGCAAATTGGTCCCAGCGTCAGGATGTCCCTCCGATGAGGAAGGTGGAAGGGAGGGGCCCTGGACATCTCCATGAGATTGCTGAACCAAGGACGCCAGGGCCAGTGAGGGGCAATCAGGACCACTTCTGCCTGTTCCTTTCTTATCTTTGTTACCACCTTCTGCAGAAGTTTGAGCAGTGGAAAGGCGTACAGGAGACCCCTGGGCCAGCGTTGTTTTACAGCGTCCACTCCCAGGGACCCCGGGCATCGTACCCTTGAGAAGAAGGATAGTGTCTGATGATTGAGCTGTGTAGCAAACAGATCCATCTCCATTCTCCCGAATCTGTGCACCAGCATCTGGAAAATGTCCTGATGTAGCCTTCATTCGGCCCGGTCTAATTGCTGCCGGCTTAACCAGTCTGCCTGGACATTCTCCACGCCTGGCACATGTTCCTTTCCGCCCAATGAAAGAGCGAGCACGCCTCCCTGTGAAGGGATTTCGACTTGGTGCCCCCTTGTTGGTTTACATAGGCCCAAGCTGTTATGTTGTCTGTGTACACTAGGACATTTGCCTGTATTCTGCATGGTACAAACATCCAAAGAGCCAAGGCTATGGCCCTTAATGCCAGAAAGTTTATGCTTTTTCTTGCTTCGGTGGGAGTCCAGACCCTGGATCACCTGACCCTCTGAATGCGCCCCCCAGCCAAGGAGACTGGCATCCGTGAATATCAAGATTGGGTCCATGATCTGAATGGGCCCTCCCCTGGCCAATCTAGTTGGACTCAACCACCACTGGAGGTCCGCTCATGCTGCCATGTCCAGCTGAGTCCTCTTGGGCTTGTTGGCTGAAATGGCCTCTTGGTGCAGCAGAAGCAGGTGCTGCAGGGCACGAGCCCTGAACCATG
This sequence comes from Lerista edwardsae, assembly GCA_029204185.1. Taxonomy (NCBI): domain Eukaryota; kingdom Metazoa; phylum Chordata; class Lepidosauria; order Squamata; family Scincidae; genus Lerista; species Lerista edwardsae. Next base: position 9,236 of record JAJKFI010038432.1, on the reverse strand, counting down.
CCCAGGAAATCACCTCTTGGCAAGATGTTAACATCCCCAACAGCCTGGCCAATGCCAGAATGTCAGGGCAGTTCAGTTGCAGGACCTTTGTGGTCAAGGTCCGAATCTTGTCCTGCCTCTCCTGAGACAGGGCCACGGTGAAATTGAGTGTGTCAATGGTTACTCCCAGGTGTGAAATGGTCTGTGACGGAGAGAGATGACTCTTCTCCCAGTTCACTATGAATCCATGATGGTTGAGACATTGGATGGTCTGGGCCACATGCCTCGCCCCCTGGTGATGATTTCACGACGTCACAAGCAGGTCGTCGAGGTAAGGGTAGACTACCACTCCCTGTAGACAAAGACAGGCCACCAAGACCACAAGGACATTTGTGAAGACATGGGGGGTGGATGACAGGCCAAAGGGCAGCGTGCAATATTGGAAGTGTTGGCCCTGACAACAGAACCGCAAGAACCTGTGATGCACTGCTCTTATTGGGATATGGAGATACACCTCCTGTAGGTCGAGGTAGGCTAGAAAGTCCCCTTTCCTGAGAGCCATTAAGATGGCTCTTAAGGTCTCCATTTTGAATTTTGTTTGTTTCATCCAGTGGTTGAGCCATCTTAGCTTGAGTATGGCTCTCGTATCGCCAGACTTCTTGGGCATTGTGAAAAGGTGTGAATAGACCACGAAGCCCCTCTCCCGTTCCGGGACCAGTTCTATTGTGCCAATGTGGAGGAGATGTTGGATAGCCTCCAATGACTTTTGATGTTTCACACTGCACACAAGTCTGTGCACTTGAACGAACCGGTCTCAAGGTAGGGAGCAGAGCTCCAGAGCGTACCCCCACCTCACAGTGTCCCGGACCCAATGATCCATCGTCGTCAGGTCCCATCTGTCAGCAAAAAACTGGAGTTGGCCGCCGATATGTGGGGGGCCTTGGACGTCACGCCAAGTGGGCCTTAGGCCTCTTGGAAGCAAATTGCTGCTGGGGTTGTCCCCGGGGCTTGAAGGTGGATTTACATTGCCATGGCCAGCTGGAACCACAAAAGGAGTTGAAGGACCTGAAGGAGGAAGGGGTCGTAGACATCGATGCACCCGAAGCTTGAAGTTTGCTGCCCCGAAAAAAGCGAGAGGGTTGCTTGCCTTAGGGCTTGGAGGACTTCTCCCTTGTAAGTAGAGTTTTCTTTTTTCCTTTTGTCATTACCAAGAGTGGTTCAAGCTCTTCCCCAAAGAGCTTAGTTCCCTTAAAGGGAATGCCCACCACCTTAGCCTGGGAGGCTGCATCAACGTCCCAGTGACAAAGCCATGTATTGCGACACACCGTGACGCTAGCTACAATGGATCGGGCTGACAACTGCATGGCATCTGCAGTGGCATCTGACACGAAGGCTGCAGCAGTGGACATCTTGGTAATGTCTTTCCAGACTTCCTCTGGTATCTCAAAGTCTCTTATGAGTTGCCGGGTCCACAGGTACATCGCCCTGGCGAAGACCAAACCAGCAACAGACGCCTTCAAAGCCCCCGCTGCTGCTTCAAAGCCTTTGTGGACCACCATTTTGATGCAGCGGTCAACTGCATCCTTGGGTAAACCCTCGGAATCTGTCGAGAGTACCGAGGTGGAGCCCAACGCTGCGACAGGCGCATCTATGACCGGCAGTTTGATATGTTGCATCTCGTTATTGAACAGTGCATACAACTTAGTGGAGGGGCGCGATTGTCCTTATTTTTGGCGGGATTCTGCCACTCCTTGTCAATGAGCTGTCAAAAATACTCCAGCAGCGGGAACCCTGTGGGGGTCACTTGCTGAGCTGGGAACGCATTGACTGCACCCCACACCTTCTCAGAAGAACCTTGTTCTGCCATAGGGTCCTGATCTTTCTTTAACTTGAGAACCCTAAGGACCTTGGGGAACATAGGTGGAAACATGTCTGTCTGGAATAGTCTGGTACTCGGGGTGTCTGGGGCAGTTTCCTCCTCTGAGATCTCCCCCTCCTACAGAAAAGCAGTGGATGCTTCATCTGCCTCATCCCCTGAGTCCAACAGCTTGGGACGTTGTGCGGATGTGAGAACGTCCATAGTGTCCCCGCTTAGGGACCTGGATCTCTTTCGACGAGGGGGGGGGGTTACATCCTCCCTTTTGCATCCCCGTATCTCACCCTGAGGAACCAGGGTGACTTGCGGCACTGCCAGAAGGTTGCTGTTCTGCCTGCACATCAGCAGGCTGTGGCTGTGACTCCTGAGCCACATCCTGAGCTGTGACTATCCTGCGGTGTCCCCCCCCACTGTCCTGGGGAGCAGCCTGCGAGTGCGGGGCAAGCTGAAGGCCTCCCAGGGCTGAATTAAGGGCTGTTGTGAACATTCTTTGGAGCGTGGTCTCAATATCCCCCCACGGGAGCGCGATCGGGACCTCCGCTGCAGGGCTCTGTTCCGGGGCACAATCAGGACTAGCCATGGCCTTGGAAGGCGGTTGCCACTCACCACGCTGTCCCCGCTCATCTGTTTGCAGGCCCCGCTGCATGGACTTCAAAATGGCGGCTGCCGTCCCCGCTCCCAGTTGGACGCGGGGGTCAGAGCATTAAGGCTGGGGAGACCCTTCAAAAACCCTCTCCCCACCTCAGATCGAGCGAGGGGGTCAGGCGGTTGCCAATCGAAGCCCGTCCCCGGCCCTGAGTGAGCGTGGGGATCAGGTCCGATTGGTGCGGCTTCACACCAAAACTCAAAATGGCGGTCGCGGCTCCACCATGAAGCCCGGCAACTCCAGGTCTGGAACTCTTGTAGCTGCGGGTGCCAGTGTCGAACAGCAGTCCGTGCACACTTGAGGGAGCCCTGAAAAGGGCTGTTGTGTCCAACTGTAAGCCGTGGATCGGCTGTCTTCTGTCGTTCTCCGCTTTTTTTTTTACGAGCTCTGAGGAGCAATGGAGAAAAATGCTACCTACCAGCCACGAGGCTAGGTCAGACTGGGTGGATCCAGGAGCCCCTCCCCCTCTGCACAAGTCTTCTGTCAATCTGACCTGCCTGCCTGAGAGGGAGGAGCTTCCCAGATGTACCACACTGACCCTGACTGGAACTACGGGAGAATTGAAAACTAAGCGACATTGTGAAATGGGCAAACTGTATTTGAAATAAAGCGTGCACAATACAGTAAATACATTGATTAAATGTCTGTGAAGTGTTTTTTGTTATTAAAAAAGTATTTTCTCTCTTTACTGCAGCAGACCCTGAACTTACCACGGTCACAGCTGTGACTTGCCTTCTTCTTCGGTGCCCTGAGCCATTGCACAGAATCTTGCAAGAATAGTGTAAGACCTCAGAAGGTTCTTGCAATATTTTTATGATGTTGGCCCAGCAAGCTGAGTAGAGAGGGCTGCTGGGAATATCCCGTGGCAGCCTTGGGTGCTGCGGCACACAATTTGGGAACCACTGCTTTAGATTTACTCTATCAGAATTACAAATTGTATTAAATTTTAGTAGAGCAGTAATGAAATACTGTTAGTAGTAAATATAGAGCTAGTGAAATCAGCAATTTACTTATGTTTTTAATATCAACAACATCTTTGGCTTAAGGCATTAAATCCTATCCACAACTGAAATGAAGCCTAAGTAACTTCTTTCTGCATATTAATCCAATTATTCTTGCCTTTGCTTTCCCTTCCTGGAATCTCTCGTCGTCTCCACTGTTGACATACACAATTGTAAGCTCTATCGAACAGGCGCTTACTTTGTAAAAAGAATGCCATTAATCTTGATGGTGCAGTACAACAACAAAACGTATCATATTGTGTATAGTAAATTATTCCATACTGGTTCAGCATTAGCTTTTAACCCATTTCCAAACGCCAAGGTACTACAGGGAGACCCTACAAGCCGCATGAGAAGTCTATGATTGGAATTCTCTCTCACTAAGCTGTTACAGAGAAGCCCCAATTCAAATTAGGGTCATTGCTCTACATATCCTAAAGCAGAAGGTTCCAAACCACAATAGGTGACCTGGATACGGCATAAGGAAAAAGCTGTCCAGACACGTTTGGTTAGCGCTGCAGCCTCTTATCTTTCCAGAAGTCTTCTCAAACTTGCACCGGACAGCTGCTTCTGCCCAGAAACTGGGGCACAGAGCCTGCTGGGAATGGCTGCCTGGCATGATCCGCTATAAAGATAAGAAGTTCTGGCATGGAACAGAACGCTCTGCACCCAGATGGGTTATTTCCTTATGCAGCAGGCTGCGGTTTGGAGACAGCTGTTCTAGAGCAGCAGTCTCTAAACGTGGGACTGCTGCATGCCGAAATTCCCCCCAGGTGTGACTGGAACTTATCATACCAAGGGGAAGCCTTCTATCTTCGTCTCCAATCTCCCCCAAAATTTGCGCCACCCAGCGACATCAACTTGGAAATCCAGGCGTAGAGCATGATTTTTTGGGGGGACGGGATAGGGAGAATGCAGAAGCATCTGGTCAGTGTGAACTTTGCAGGAGATCGGAGACGAAGATAACAGGCTACCTTGAGGAATGGTAAGCTCTGTTCATACAGGGCAGGGGTTTTCATGGGCACCAGATGCAGCCCACAGGCCATCGTTTGGTGATCACTGTTACAGAGCATATGTTCACTGAGCACTACTTGTTGGCACACTGAATCTCCCGGCTGCCACTTGTGCACCAAGACTGAACCCAACACTACACAATCCGCAGTGGCAGTCAAGCTGTCTGTCAGAGAAGCTTGTCTACTCATCCCAGGCCTTCCCATTGAAGAGGAGACTCTGGAAAGGGTCAGAGGAACCCATGGCTCTCTGCAACATGGTATGAGACTTTAGCTTGCCAAGGGTTGAGATAAAGGTCCCAAGCAGGCAAGACTCAGGTAGCTGAGAACAAATCAAGCTTGAGGAATCAAAGATACAGGCAGGTTGAAAGTTGAACTCAAGAGCACATAAAAGCCCTACTGGATCAGACTCAAGGTGGCCTACTAGTCTAGTATCCTGTCTCCCACAATAGTGGCCATAATCATATCTTGTGGCCATGAGTTCCGCAGGATGAGGCAAGACACGTGGAGATTCTTGATGTCACTCTTGGTGATATGCTCCTCAGATCAATGGCGAAACTCTGAGGCCCAGGTTTTATAGGCTGCCTGTGAGTCTGCCTGGGACTGCCTGTGAGAGCTGGCTGACAATGATTGCAATCTAAATAGTAGTTCTGCAGTTTGTCATATTTGCAGAGGCAGCAGAAGACTGCTGACACAAGAGGCAAGTCAGCAGATCCTGACTTCTGGAAGTCCTGATGCAAGACGCTCAGACACACCCTTGGTGTCTTTTGCATAGCTTTACGTCCCTCACCGTACAGGTTTCTATTTCCTCCTGGAATACCCAGATAGAGCCACACACACTTATGTCACCAGCGAGCAGAGCATTAATACACATTAAAAGCATATTAAACGCTAGGTTTCCATTCACTCCTGCGTTTTGGAAGGGGAAAAGAAATCATCAATAACGGTAATTCTTCCACAGTGACAGAGACCGAGCACTGGGGTCAGCGGGTAACGCACAATCCAAGAGCGGTGGGAAGAGGCAAAATTATTCCTGATACATTAGAGCTGGTTATGGAACTTCATAAATATTTCACAAAATGTAAATCCAGGAATCACCCAAAAGTTTCCACAGCTGTTTCTACAGTTCGCCTTCCCTCTCATTTGGATTCGGGCTGAGGAATTAGATTTAAATGAAAACCATGAACACAGGATGTTTCATTTCGATCTGTGAAGGTTAATGCAGCACTGGCCACATTCAAGAATGTTCATTTCTTAAGCAGATGGTGGGATTTAAATATCATGAGGAGGAGGAGGAGGAGGAGAGGCGGCATGGGGAGAGAGAGAGAGAGGATAAGGACCAGGCAGACAGCAAGCAGAGCGCTATCTAAGGCACCGATCTACAGAAGCGTAAGGTACTGAGAAATCTCTCTATGGGCCCACACAAAGCACGCTACGGTCCTGAGGGGGAGGGGGTGATAAAGAGGCCTCCTCTGACATTAATCTGCCCAATTGCACAGAATCCCAGCCTACAATAGTAAAAAAGTGCCTTGTGCCAGCTCAAATACATCCTTTTCATGCTATATACATTACACCACTGCTTGTCAGAAGAACTGTTTGCCGTTTCTGGGTACAGTTCAAGATGCTGCTCCGGACCTTTAAATCCTAAACAGTTGGAGGGTAGGTGTGCCCCAGTATCCATGGGGGGATAGATTTCTGTCTCCTCTCTGTGGATTCCTGAAACTGTGGATAAGAGGGAACCCTATGTTTATGTTATCCCCTGCTCTTCCCCCCAACAAAGGAGGTAATTTAAGCAACCTAAAATGAGAATAAAGAGAGGGAGGCCAATCTGTGGAAACTGCAAATATGGGAGCCGAGGATACAGGGACCCACCTTTACTTGGATATTTAAGGAATCATCTCCCTCACTGTGGAACTACCTGCCTCATGAGATCAACTCAGAGGGCCTTCTTGTGCGTTTGGTGATGCCATGTAAGAGGGCCTTCTCTGCAGTGGCACCCTGGTTATGGAACTCATTTGCACTCATCATGAGTATAAGGCTGGCTCTATCACTACCACTGTTCCAGTGGCAACAGAAATGGTTTGGTTTTGTTTTTTCTGTTTGGCCATTAGAGCCAAAGTCTATATTGATTTAGGGCGTAACCCAAACCAACTTTCCAGCACTGGGATAAGGGCAATGCGGCTCTGAGGAAAGGGAACAAACTTTCCTTTCCCTTGAGGAGGCCTCTATGACTACTACTCCACTGCAGGATGCAGCACATGCCCCATTGGCACAGCTATGTCAGCGCTGGGCTAGTTGGTTAGGATTGCTCCTACTTGATTCTCTTACTTGATGCTGTTTTGGTAATGTTTTCCGGTGCTCAGCCTGTGCCTGAATTACTCAAGAGCCAGGCCAAAGCCAGCAGATTTATAAGGCCAGGCAAAACCCAACGTGCCCCTGGAGCTACCTGAATGGCATCTGATCTAGGTGCTCTGCAACCCACCTGTGTGGGTCTCAACCCACAGTTTGAGAAACACTGCCTTACAGACTTTGGGTATGCTACAAAAACAGAAGGGTTATCAATATCTGCTGCCTGATCTTCAAAAACAGTCAAACCTTTTATCTATCCAGTTCTTCAATAGTTTGGAATATTTCTTGCTTACAACCAGTGGAGGGGTTGGTCCCAGCAGAGAGGAATGGGGACTCAGCTACCATGACCTAGTACTGCAGGGTACTGAACCCTACTGGGCTTGAATCTACGTATTCCCTTGCACCGATTCCCAAATCAAGCTTTCCCTATCTTGAAGCAGTGGTTTCCAAAGTGCTGGGAGTGTGATTTATGCCTCGTCTGTGTGTTTTGACCTTGTTGCACAAGCTACTTAACCACCTGACATACTTCAGCTCTGACAACATGACATAAAATGGAAAAGAGGGAGGGGGGGAGCAATATTGCAGGCCCTGAACCCACTTTGATGTTGTGCAGCGGACTTTCAGTGCACCGGCTCATCAGTTCTGTGTGTCTTGCTCCATTAACAATGACTAACTGCACTATGCATCAGATGAAGGGGTTGCTTTCCGTAACTGGACGCATGACGGTGCAAGTCAAGGAATGTCCTGCTTTAGAGCGTTCATTTATTTAATTTATATCCTGCTCCTTAACGTAGATATGCCTGCAGTGGCTCACAAACAATTTAAAACCCAACATAAAAACAGCTGCTATTAAAGCAGATTTAAAAAAAACCCGAAGACAGCACCCTATAAACCAAATGTATTTTATAAATGCCTATGACCGTCGATGGGAGATACTTGTTCACTTTTCATACTGTCCACAAGATCCGTTTATTTGAAAAGCACAGATCCTAAGACCGATTCTTGAGACACAGTGCTTTTCATTTCTCTCCATTCGTAAAGTTGCCCATTTACACTCATTCCCCACCAGTTCCTAATTCCTAAGAAAATCTGTTATGCCCTCAGTGTTGAGTTTTCTCAAAATCCATTGTTGAGGGACTGGGTCAAATGCTTTTGAAAATCAACAGGTTTACCCACATCCATCTGCCAGCTGACCTTTTCAAAGAATTCTAAAAAGTTTATGAGAAAAGACATACCATTACAGAAGCCATGCTGATTCTCCCTCAGCAAAGCTTGTTCTTCTATACTTTTTGAGATTTTAACCTTGATTAGGCTTTCCACCACCTTATCTGGAACAGACATTACACTGACCAGCTTGAAGTTTCTTGAGGCTCTTCTCCCTCAGTGCAGTATTTTCCAAGATATACGAATATATAAAACTGCCTTCTACTGATTCCCAAGAAGAAACACCCTCCGAGGAGCAAACCAATGAACATCCTCCACCACGTTTCCCTGGGTGGTGGATCTACAGATGCCTGCACTGACCACTGTGCAGCAAATAGGTATTTCACTGTTAGCAAATAGGTTTTGCAGGCTTGTGCATTTCAAAACCCTGCAAAGCCCATTTGATCAGAGGAAACAAGGGGTGAGATGCAGAGGGCGATCATGGCTTTTTTGCACCCCGGGGCAAAGCTTTGAAGGCCACCCCCCCGGTGCAATGAAGCCGTCCCCTGTCACTGTCCCCCAACTGGAGGGGCAGAATCATGCTGATGCTGGCCATGTGGACAGCATCGGTGCATTTCCACTCCGCTACATGAGCGGAGCAGTGGTGAACCGCACCAACACTGGCTGTGCTGCCCGCACTGGCACGTTTCCGCCGTACTCAGAGAGCAGACTTCTCCAGCTGGCTTCTCCAGCTGCTCTCCAACCAGGGCGAAAATGCGTCAATGTTGGTTAGGCGGCCAGCCTTAGCACAGTTCCACCTTGCGAGCAGCTAGGAGCGAGTGGGTAGCAGGGGAAGGTTCCAGCTGTGGCTGAATCGAGTCACTGTCAGAGTTTTTCCAGCCGCCTGGTGCCCAGTGCCATTTACCCCTCCCTAACCCTGCCAGGTATGCTACTGGTGGGATGACAGATCTGATGCCACCAAGACAAAAGAAACACATGCATACACCATGGAAAGAGATGCCTTCATTCTACCATCCTCAAGTTTCTTTAAAACATTTGTCTCCTTGATTGCACATCATGCTTATTTTTTCTCTTATTTTTTCATTTGTTTATCTGCTGAAGCAAAATATCTTGGCATGTGCACAACAGATAACAGGGCGTTTTAAAGATGGATCTGGGAATTCTTTTTTTTTTTTTTTTAATGTCATTAAATGCATGAGAATGAAACTGAC